>CM042010.1:43402427-43439927 GCA_023525715.1 Cichorium intybus | reverse complement strand
CAATTCTCCCCCACTTGAATGGATTTCGTCCCCAAAATCTGTGCCTGAAAACAACTTGCTGTAATACCTCCACATTTTCTTCCTCGGGTTCCTAAGTCCATTCAGACCCCTTGCGATGCTGCCACTACACCTTAACTACCCCTATCGTCTTATTTCGTAAAGTCTTTATTTTCCTTTCTTTGATAGCAACCGGTCGCTCCACATAGTTCAAGCGTTCGTCAATTGGATACCCTCCAAGGGCACAATTGAAGTTTCATCGGTAATACACTTCCTGAGTCGGGAAACGTGGAACGTGTCGTGAATCTGGCTAAGCTGCTCGGGCAGCTTCAATCGGTAGGCTACCTTACCTACTTGTGCGATGATTCGATATGGTCCAATGTACCTAGAGCCAGGCTTTCCTTGATTCCTGAAACGAATAACCCCCTTCCAAAGCGACACCTTAAGAAGAACAAAACTTCCAACCTGGAACTCAAGATCGAACCATCGTCTCGCAATTTCTCTCCCAATTGCACGCTACAGAATGCGTCGCATTACACAGCCTCAACTAAGAATCTAGAAGTTACTACAAGCCTGACTGAGCCATAGATTCTATCTACTACACTATCAACGATCCTGTATACCCGGGGTCCCACTTTCTAGTACATCGATACCTTAACGACAAAACTCTGACCGATAAACTCAGGTCCTATCACTGCATATTATTATGATTCTTCTTCCGGCTCAAATCAGTCTACAATCTCTTCCTGAACACATAGAAATCCTGACACCCACTCCCGTACGACTTCTTGTACAAGAGACCATTTCTCGTGTGCTAACCATTATCATAAAGGACTCTACCAATGTTACATAGGAAACTACAACTCCCATCAAACTAAGAACGTAATCCCGAAGGAACTCCTACATTGATCTCTCCATACAGCCATCCTTCTAAGGATGATTCACAATACTGAAACGAAGTTGGATGTCTCAACTTTACGAACCTTCTCCTAAACTCCTAAGTGAGCTGCACCTCCTTACCTGATATCACCATCCAGAGCACCATATCGGGGTACCTTCTCCCGAGCCTTAACATCATCCACCCTTCGTAGCCCAGCATACTATAACAGACTCAAAGTGAGCACTCCTGCTCCAACGGTCTACGACATCCTCGGTTCTATCAATACTCTGATGGGTTCCTTGGTACTTCCGCGATGAACCCATACAGGCATACCTCCAAATTCTACCTCAGAATTCCTCGGAGACCAAATCAGCTACCTATCTTTTGATGATTGGCCTTGACCTTTCCACCGATCAAACCTCTCTCCTCTTAACCATTCCCCACTTCCTTACCGGCCAGATCACCAGTAATCCTCTCCAATATCATACACATCCGTGTTGCCCCTCGGGCAACGAAAAACTTGACACAAACTTCTTCGTTCATCACAGTACAAAAGCTTCGTCTATATCTAACATCCACGGCGATCATAATGGGTTAGCCATCCTTCGCTAACCCTACCCCACAACCTTCATTTACCTGAACTGTCTCACCTAAAGGCGTTCCCTTCCACGGTTTCCATCTAAATCCTTATCTTGAATCCAATCCACCCAGTCTTCATGTCGCCCTGATCCGCCCTTGGTTTTCATTCTCACCAGCTAAAACAGCCATCAGCAAAACCAAGGTAGTCTTCACCTCAACTACTCCGGCAAATGCGATCATGGAAGGATCCATAATCATCTCTCATCCCACTGAACAATCCTAAGGGTACTAATCCTTGGCACCTAGATAACCATTATCTCATCCTGCACAGAAATCATCTGCCCCACAACCCAATCTGACCAATCAGCCTGCTAAGACCGTATCTCGTACTCGAGGGAACACGACACAAAATTGCTACAATAAAGGACCCAACACTTCCGATCAGCACGAAGTGTTAAGTGTATTTTTAGGCATGTTTTCATACCTTTTTATCCTTGTTTCATCTTGCATTTGATTCTCTTTATTGCATATTTTCATGTTTTTCGGGATTTCAAGAATAGCAATCTACTTTCACACTTTGTGGTTGTTTTCAGGTGCTTTTGAAGGATGGATCTTGTATTGGATGACAATGGGAGGCTACACAAGAAATTTCAGAAGAAACGAAGCTCAAACGAAGAAGTTACAAAATCGTCATCCCGAAGTCAGTAGTGTACACGGCCCGTGTAACTTTATGGGCAAAAGTTACACGGCCGTGTAACTTTGTTATGCCACGTATGATGCCACCTCAGCTCAAGGGAAGGCCAGGAAGTTTGCAGGATTACACGACCGTGTAATCTTGGCCCAAGAAGTTACACGGCCGTGTAACTTTTCCTGGTGACCAGATCTGCTTTTTGGCCCACTTTGAGTTGTTTATTCCTTCTTGAGCTGTCATCCTCATGCTACACGACCAGATGCAGATCCAACCTGATTTTGAGGCCATGTGATGAAGAAAGTGGGTCTTGGAATGATGATGTTTGCCATTGTCCAAATTACTATTTTACCCTTGGTGTGTTAGTATAAATAGATGTGCTTGGTTAGCCTTAGAACCATCCCCTTATTCCATTATCTTCTGAATACTCTCTAGATACATTGTGTTTGTGTTTGTGTGCAACTTCAAGTATGGATTACCTTCATTTTGTAAGTTTATTTCTCTTTTACTAGTCATGAGTGGCTAGTAACCTTATTTTCTGGTTTTGTATTAAGGATTATGATTGTGATTTAATATAAAGTTTGATGTTCGATTTTATATCTTTCTAGTGATATGATTTTGAAGCTTAACAAGTGTTTGGTTTTTATTTATTTCATATTGGCCATTTGATCTCAAATATAAATCAATCTAGTCATACAAATTATGAAATCCGTAATTTTTTTATAAAATGTTATTTGTGACAATCATCTTTAATGGGTGAAAATCATATCTCATGTTTTGACGCTTCAACGCTTGTTTAGGAGTATTGAAAATTGTTGGGAACATTCACATTAAACATAATGCAATCTTCATTCAAATTCTATGATGGTGTATGTGCGATCTTTCGACATACACTTGACTATCTAGATTTGAATGGTAAGATTAGTCTTAGTTAACGAGCTTCTCTTGACTAAGGTACATTAGGTGAATGGTGTATATGCGAGCTTTCGGCATACAGAAAGTACCAACTTAGAAAGATTAAAGTTATAAACATCATTCTTATTGTTATTTCCAATCATATGACTAAAAATACAAAACCAGAATTTGTCCCCAAATTATAAAAGCAATCATTCTATATTCTGTCCCAAGTTATTTATTCTCAACATTTATATAATTGTATTCCAACTCTTCATCAAACCCCCCCCCCCTTTGGTTACTTTCTTTACAAGTTTAACTTCTGTGAAATCAAGGTGTAATCCATTAGACCATCGCTCCTTGTGGATCGACCCTGCTTGCCATTTATACTACATAGTTAGTATTTATAACAAGTAGTGCAATCCCGAAATATTGGTAATTAACAAATCATTTTAAACCATATTTCAACTCTTTTATTTTGTTGGTTACGACACTCAACACGAAGTACTCACCAGAACACCGCATTGTGCCACCGCAACATAGTATTCTCCATTCGACAACACCCTACCTCTCACCGAGGCACAATGCAGCTCAACCTTGGACAAGGCACAATACCTTGGTACTCACATAAGATACTAATCCTCCACGACGTAAAAATCTCAATCGATCACTAACCAATAAGACCCAATGCTCCTGTCCAACGCTTATCCTTGTTCCTAGCATCCCTTATATTCTCCGAATAACATAACTTCCGCCATGTCTTGATCCCATCGTTACTTAATATGTTTCTTCCGCGTTGATCCTTCCCGATTGATACACAATCTCACCAAGACATTTCTTTAAAACCTTGCTCCGACTCCTTCCTAACTTCGCCCAGTTCTTCCTGCCTGGGAAGGCTTCTCGGCTCGCGATACTTTCATTCCTTGAAACTATTGACTAGCGCTCCTGAGATGAGCTGTCACATATGACACATTCCTTATTTCGAAGACGTTTGTCCTACACGTATAACTCTTGTTGAAGCCTGAAGTAGATTCCCGGTCTTTGAATAATTTCTCTGCGTCAATCCTTCTGAGTATCAGTCCATGCAAGCAGAACCCTTGTGTCCCAAGTCACCATAGCTTGCGTAATCTTGCAGTCGACCCAACAGGTCGCGTTGTCTCCTCAGTCTGGCGTCTCACCTTCCATGCTGTGCCCTTTTTATACTAAAACTCGACTATCTCGCCCACACTGCTGTCCAGGTCCTGAGTTGAAACGAAATACAATCGTCCAACGTTCTCCACGCCTTAATGGAAATAATCAAAACTCCCATGGAAGTGACCACGCATCCATAGCATGGCCAAGATCTTTGCCTCTTCGCAATGCATACAACCTCCAACCGCTTCCTTGAATTTGCAGAATTCCCTTTACTCAAAGCTATTCCAAACACCTTTACCCTAAGGTGAAAAGCTACTCGATGCACCAATAACCACTTGCTAGCTCCAGCACGCAATGACACTCCCATCTTCCTCCTCCAAGCTACAACTTTCCCTCTTCAAGGCCTTAGCCCCTGCCGACAAGTTCCCTGCCTTGTTAGATCGTGGGTATCCATCCCCACACCGTCTCCCTCATTGCCATGAGACTTCCATCCTCAATGGTCGGTTATGTCACATTGGGAATCCTTTTTCCCTTTCCGCTTCAACCCTCTACTTGTGGCTATCTGTCCAAGGAGCCATCTTCTGTGGGTCTTTATCCCATAAGTCACACACTACTCGCATTTTTCGTCATACCTTGCACGTAGTCTCCAATTACTCTAACTTCAGCTGGGTAGCAGGAGTCAAGGTCCATCAGCTTCAGCAGCTGGACGGGCCCTTCCTGCTCTTCGAGTGACACAAGTCGACATAACGTCGACACTTAAATCAATCTGGATTCTCGTCCATTCCCCTAAAGGAGTACCTAGTAATCCTCTAGAACCTATATGCAGATTCCCAGGCCACAGTTTCCAACAAGCTGCTAATCCCTTCTCTCTCTATCATCATAACCCAAGCTAATGCTTGATAATTCGTAATGCAAGTACTCCCATATTCAAGTAGCTGAGCTATACATGCATTAAGCTTCATTTATTCTCTTAGAACACCAACTCTCCCCCACTTGGAATCTGTGCCAATACCTAGTGCTGGTCGCGATCGATCAGCGCCTCGAACATTTGTAACAAATCCAATCCTCATACCATGCCATTAGTCCATTATACAGGAATAAGGTCTATCGGGATTCACATCCATAGACCTTCGAAACATCGACATGCAAAACCCAGATGCATCGGCTAGCAACCCGGATGCATCGCCCAACCCATTGCTATCAATCATAACCCTTGTTGATACCTCAACTGCGATAAATTTCTTCACCTATGATCCATCACGATCTACCTCAATCGGTTACACCTGAAATTACTCTCAATCCACTCTTCATTACCGAACATCGCCACGATGAAGACGTGCACTAATCCATAATGCGAATCATACCTGATTCTCTACCCTACCTGGCTCCTTAGAATTTTGGGTAACCCTTCCTGACTCAAGTATGAATCCTGTGCTTTCGGTAGTACGGGCCCTGTACTACCTTCCACACCTATTCGTACTTGTTCCAGAATTTGTCCCCCAATACTCTAATTCACCACCCACTCATCTATTCGACATTGGTATTCATACGGTCTCGCACCCAAGTGCCTAACACTCATCCTAGGCTACCTAGGATCTCACACCCCACCCGTGCCTAAAATAACTTCTGCTAACACCATCGAGTCGCCTCACGGACACACAGTCGTACACAATCGAGAATAAGATAGACATTAAAATAAATGATCCCACCCCAAAGTCACAACCAAACAAGGAACAGCCAGTAAGGCTAGACCAAGAATTCTTAGGCTATCTTATCCTAATTGTATATAACCCAATAGCATTCACTAAGCAACCTAATAGTGTTAGCATAGATTCTAAAGCAGCACAAATAACAAACAACAGGCAGAAGGCATCCTAATCCAAGCATTTCTAGCATGCATTTCCTGACTAAATTCCACGCCTACTTTCTGGCATACATATATCATCACATAACACAAACTTGGCATGGGTAATTGGGAATCACAAAAACTTACTTGAGCTCGGTTGACGGTTCGCATCGCATCTCATTCTTTTCGAAACTCATTATCTGTTAAAAATCATAAGTCAGGTGTGCATACCATGTTTCAAACCCCCAAGCAACAATCAAACAAGAACATGCAATGGAATCTTCCACATGTTATTCAACCCAACTACTTAAAACTTTTATAGAGAAAACATTATTTCTTTAATGAAAAGCTCTCAGTCCTAAGTTTGAGTTTGGATTCCCAATACAGTTCATCCAAATCCCTCAAACCAAGGCTCTGATACCAATTTGTAACGCCCCAATTTTCAATCAAAAATTTTCTTTAAAAGTGTAAGTAAAAACATAGATAATCTTATTAATATGCTCAAGCAGTGTTCATCAAAACTATTATCAGAGTGTATACGTCCCATAATTATATAAATCTTGTTTAATAATATAACTGCAAATCATAAATGTGCGATGCGCCGCCGTCACGCCGAGTTCACCCCTTTATCAACTGAAGTACCTGAAAATGTTTTAAAATCAACGGGTAAGCATAAAGCTTAGTGAGTTCCACAAATTACCATACATGCCCACACATTAAACAACCCGTCCTCGAGAACGACCCGACCCTACCGCCATACAACAGCTACGGGCGTCCATCATACAACAGCTATGGACACGGGAAGGTTCTACCCATCATACAACAGCTATGGGTTCCCGGTTATGGCCCAGCCCATCATACAACAGCTATGGGACAAGGCAATAGTCCAACTCGCCATACAACAGCTACGAGGGGACACGCATCAGTACTGAGCCCAACAACAAATAACCACAGATATAGAGCAAATCATATAACTGTAAATAACACACAAGATGCCTAACATGCAACATCATATAGTAAGGTGAGGATACTCACCTGAATCACAACCGTCCGGATAATCGCTAATATCCCAAACTAGGCTCGTCCGATCACCTAAATCCCACATACACAACATATTAATCACTCACCAAAACTCCTATAGACTTGCCTAAAGGTCAGACCCAACATTTGCTAACAACCATGGGTCGGAAGTAAGCTTTTGGTCAAACAGTCGCTCGCCGCGGCGCGACCTTTCCCTTACGCGTCGCGGACTATCATTACATTTACGGGGTTTTACTCGAACCCGCGTCGCCGACATAGCCTGTCCGCATCGCAGACTCGTAATAGTCTGAAATCCTCTTTTTGCTCTTAACCAGTACTACTATCGATTAGGGTTCCATTCTACACCCTTCCTGGGATCAGAAACTACCCTAAGGTCACTCTCTTATGGACATGCAAGTCCATGCATGTCCTTGGTCCAAACCCTAAGTGTTACAAGTCATCTAAGACTACTAATCAAGGGATAACACCATAAAGACAGGATAGAATGAAATATCAGAAGGTAGATCCTCTTACCTTGTTTCTGGGAAACAGAGGAATGCACCCGATCGGCTACAAGCCTTTCCCCACGTTGTATCTCTTCCTTCAAACCTTCAAAGCCTTAGAACCGACGAGCCTCTGCTGAAACCAGTCGACTCCACTCCAGAGAACTTCCAAAAAAACGAACCCTAGGGCTGGGGTCCTTTATATAGGCGTTTAAATCCGAATTAGGGTTTTTCATGACTGCGGCGCACAGCGCCGCGGATTCTTTCGAACCGCGCCGCGCGTGCAAATCCTACGCGATTCTAGATTCTTCCTAAAGCCGCGCCGCGGATTCTTCCGGGCCGCGACTCGGCGGAACGGGTCTTACATATATATATATATATATATATATATATATATATATATATATATATATATATATATATATATATATATATATATATATATATATATATGTATATATATATATGTATATATATATATATGTATATATATATATATATATATATATATATATATATATATATATATATATATATATATATCTATATATATATATATGTTGAAAAAATACGATAACCGATCACCACGAATAAGGGTTTGTTAAGCCGGTTACTGTGTGACAGATATGTATTTTGCCTATAATATGCGGAAATAAAATAAGAGTTGCGGAATAAAATAAAGCGGTAAATCTAAACTAGACAGTATTTAAATAGACAGAAAGTGGTAAATAAAGTAAAAGTTAGAAGTTAAATGTTAGATGTAATAAACGCCATTATCAACGATAACGTGTTTTTACAATAAATAAAAAGGTTAGAAGTTAGAAGTTAGAAATTAGATGTTAGATGTAATAAACGCCATTATCAACGATAACGTGTTTTTACAATAAATAACAAGGTTAGAAGTTAGAAGTTAGATGTCTCGGTTAAATACAGTCCACATGTGTTTTCGTTGTCACGGTTCAATTTTTATGTCTTGGATGTTTGGTACAGTTGATTTATAATAGTTTCAATAAATCAATAATAACACGGATAATTTCAAAAGAACTTATCGATAGCGGATGAATATGACGATTTTCTTTGAAGCTTCGATTCTTGTTCTTTGCTCGTGTTTTCTTGATGTGTCGATTTCTTGTTCTTTTAGATAGGATGAGGTTTTGGTGATATTTGATGTCGGGTAAAGGTTGTTTGGAGGTTTGAAGTTTGGTGTTGGGTAGAGGTTGTTTAGAGGTTTGAAGTTTTGGTGTCGGGTGGATATCTTGTTTCTTGCGGTTGTGCGGTTTGATTCTTGTTGATAAGTTCAGAAATTTGAGAGTCTTGAGGTTTCTGGTCGTGGGTTTCTTGGAGAGTATATGAGAATATAATGCTTGGTTGATTGGGTGTTGTGTGTTGTAAAGAATGGCAAGAGGTGAGCTTCAATTTATACTTGCTGAAGAACAGCGTTCGCGTCGCGACCATATGGTCCGTCGCGTCGCGAAGGTGCTCGGCTGGTGGTCGATGCGCTTTTTGTCGGGTCAGTGCGTCTTCGCTGGTATGTCGAGCTTTTCATCGCGATTCCTTTTGGTCGTGTTGCTTTTGGTCGCGTCGCGAAGGATAGTGCGTTGGTAGTCTCGCGATTAGAAAGTTGGTGGTGTCACGTTGGAGGGGCTTCGCGATGGAGGTCTTCGCGTCGCGACCATATCCTTCGTCGCGTCGCGAGCACTGTAGGATTTTGGTCTTCTGTCTTTGTTTCTTCTTCACGTCGCGACCACTATGTCTGTCGCGTCGTGATTGCTGTAGCAGTGTGATATTTTGTATTTTGTTCTTTGGTTCGTAGCGTTACTTCCTCAGGTTTGGATGTTTTCTCAAAGTTTCTCGGGTCTTGATTTATTCTTGTTTTTGATCTCGAATTCACGCAATCTGAAATAAACTGATAATATTTGTTAGATAATAACAGTTCATCTTATTTCAGTGATTGTCACATACAAAAATATATTTTTCAACAATTTCCCCCTATGTGATTATTACTGAAATAAGAACAGATTAAAAAGTAAGGTTGAAAATTCTTGTAATTTGGATAAAACATTTATAAAACCATATCACTTGTTTTGAAAAAGGTGTGACTAGATTTTACTTATGTTTTGAAAAATGTTTGTCAAGAATATTTGTTTCTGAATCAAGGTTTCATGTTCAATTATCAAAAGGTTTTTGTATATGTACTTTCATAATATTCCTTAAGATTTTATAACATTTATAAAGACGACAAGTGATCTTAATAGGTCGATTCAGATGAACTCTCATAGGTATAGCTCACACTTGACTGAGGTGTTTGTTTGTTCTGGGTGCAGAACTGGTGTATAATCACTAAAGATGAGTGATATCTCTCAGTTTGAAGGTGTTGACTTATGCTTAATATGGATTTATACCTATATACTTTAGTCACTTGGTCTTCATATTAGATAATCAATCACATAAGACTGGTTTCGGTATTACTCGGAGGGTTTCTTCATTCATGCCATTGATGTTCACTCTCTCTCCGTCGGGAAATACATGTAGAAGGGTTTAGAAATATTTATAGTGCAGTTTGCAACTAAGAATATCCAATTATGAAGGCTACAGTATCCCGGTAAGTCTTCGGTTTTGACAGCTATATTTGATAAAGCATTTGAGAATCTGTTTGTTTGGAAAATTTTGAGAGATGTCTGTCTTGATTGATTGTTGTTGTAAGTCTTCTTTTTCTTTCTTTGGTGAAGTGTTCACCTTTGTTTTTATCATTTCTTGATTTGTGACAAGATATCTGATGTGGTTGCCAATTGTAATTTGTTGACAGCATTTGTTGGAGATGACTTTGCGTTTTGAGATTTTAAGTTTTCTTCTGGTTTTCTTGGATACGACTTTGTCGTTTCTTCAATTGTCAGACTTGCTATGCAAGATGATAAGTCTTTTCTTGATGTGGCTTGATTGAGGATAGGGATAGGTGATATAAAAGACAGTTTGTCTAATATATAAGAAAATGATTGTATCGTCCTTGGTCATTTTGATATCTAAGCAAAAATGAGACTAGTATTACGGTATAAGAGTATAAATCCTATAAGTCATAATGAGAACACCTTTGCTCACAGAAATGAATTTCACTTAGCAGTTGAAGACGAGGCACAAATTCTCACATGGGTTTGGTTTTCATCTGAATCTCCTGATCTTATGTCCCTTAATAGATAAAATCGTTATAATTGAAATAAATTCAAAGGGAATAGGAGAATGTTCATAACGAAAATTTTGAGATTTGAACCTTCACTTTAATTTAAGAATCAATATGACTGAGTACATTCATCGAGCATAAGTATCTGAAAATTTAGTCAAGAAGATGTTAATCACATGGTTTTATAAAGATTTTAAAAAGATAAAACTTTATCCTAATTTTTTTTTGTGATTTTTGATTATGTGGATGTTTTTGGAAAATTTTGGTTATTTGAATGTTTTTGGAAATTTTTTTTGATTATTTGACTGAAAGTAAACACTCTTTTGTACAAACAAAATGTAAGAGATTAGGGATGGATGTTATCTGGATTCAACATTCCTAGACGGCCTAGGAAGTATTGAAACTTGGTTTCGTCTAAAGCCTTAGTAAAGACATCGGCAATTTGATCTTCGGTGTTTATGAAGTGCAATTCGATATGACCTTTTTGTATGTTGTCTTTGAGGAAATGATATCGAATGTCGATGTGCTTTGTCATGGAATGGTGCACAGGATTGTGAGAAATGGCAATTGCGCTGGTTGAGTCACAAAATATGGGAATTTGTGATACTTTGTAGCCATAGTCACGTAATTGAGTTTGCATCCACATGACTTGTGAACAGCAGCTTGCGGCAGCTACATATTCAGCTTCTGCGGTTGAAGTGGACACGCATGATTGTTTCTTTGAAGTCCAGCTTACCAGTCTGCCTCCTAGAAATTGGCAAGAACCAGATGTGCTTTTCCTGTCTAGTCTGCATCCTCCATAGTCAGAGTCGGTGAAGGCGTTAAGCTGAAAATCAGAGTTAGCTGGATACCAAAGGCCAAGAGATGGAGTTCCTTTAAGATATTTGAAAATTCTTTTCACAGCTATAGCATGAGATTCCATAGGATTGGCTTGGTATCTGGCACAGACACATGTAGAAAACATGATGTCGGGTCTGCTGGCTGTGAGGTATAGGAGTGATCCTATCATTCCTCGATATTTCTTTTGATCAACAGGCTTGCCATTTAAGTTTGCATCTAATTTGTAACCAAGGGCCATTGGGGTTTTTGCTGTATTGGATTTGTCAAGAGAAAAACGAGTTAGAAGATTTTTGACATAATTTTCTTGATTGATGAAAATTCCATCTGATGATTGTTTGACTTGAAGTCCAAGAAAAGTGGTCATTTCTCCTATCATGCTCATCTCAAATTTGTTCTTCATCAAATCTGCAAACTTGATACTCAAGGATTCATCAGTAGAACCGAAAATAATGTCATCGACATATATTTGAACGATTAACAGATGTTTATTAAAAATTTTACGAAAGAGAGTTTGATCAATTGAACCTCTTTTGAATCCTGATTCTTCTAGAAATGTTGACAATGTTGAATACCAGGCTCGAGGTGCTTGTTTTAAGCCGTAAACTGCTTTTTGTAACTTAAAACTGTGATTTGGGAACTGTGGATCTTCAAAACCTGGAGGTTGTTGAATATACACATCACGATCAATCTCTCCATGTAAAAATGCACATTTTACATCCATTTGGTAAACTTTGAAGTTCTTGTGTGCTGCATATGCTAGAAAGATACGAATGGCTTCGAGTCTTGCAACTGGAGCATAAGTTTCATCGTAATCGATTCCTTCTTGTTGAGAATAGCCCTTGACGACAAGTCTTGCTTTGTTTCAACAAACTATGCCTTGATCATCAGTTTTGTTTCTGAAAACCCATCTTGAACCTACTACAGTAACATCGGGAGGAGTAGGAACAAGATCCCATACTTGGTTTCTTTCGAATTCAGCTAGTTCTTCTTGCATGGCTTTGACCCAGTCTGGATCTTTGAGAGCTGAATGGATGGTTTTGGGTTCAGTCATGGATAAGAATGCTCCGTATAAACATTCATTTGAGGTAGCGGCTCTTGTTTGAATACCAAAATTGGGATCTCCTATAATTTGTTCTGCAGGATGATTTCTGGTCCATTTGTTTAGGCGAGTTTTTTCAGGTATTTCGATTGGTGTTTCTATGTCCCATTGTTCTTCTTGGTCAGGTGATTCTGTTGGGAATAGATTTTGGTTGTTGTCGGATATGTCTTTTTGGATTATAGGGTGAGAATGGGGTAATGAAGGTTCCCCCATAGATGATGCACTGGGATCATTTTGAACAGGTGGATTGGGAGTGTTCAAAGAGGGATTTGGTGTTGGTAATTCCCCCTCGACTTGATTTGTATTTTCTTGGTTTGATTGTGAAGTTTCTGCATCGGAGTTTCCTGTAGGAAAAGTAGAAGATGTTAGAAATTCAGAATTATAAGCGGTTTTGGGTTGTTCAAAAAGTAAATCAAGATCAATTTCTATGTCCGTAGAAGGTATTTGTTGAATTGGATTTTGAAAGATATTATCGATCATTTTAGAACCAAAATGTTTACGATCCAATTTCCTGACATAAAATTCATCGAAATGAATATCGGTACTTTCTTCAATTACTCTAGTACGTTTATTCAGTACTCGATAAGCAGCTGAGGTAAAGGAGTAACCAAGGAAAATTCCTTCGTCTGATCTTGATTCAAATTTTGAAAGGTGATCTTTGTTATTCTTTATGAAGCATCGACAACCAAAAATATGAAAGAATTTGATGTTTGGTTTTCGATTGTTAATGACTTCATATGGTGTTTTATGAAGTTGTTTATGGATTAAAGAACGATTTTGAGTGTAGCAAGCTGTGGCTATTGCTTCTGCCCAGAAGTATTGTGGCAGATCAGCAAAGATGAGCATAGATCTTGCAGCTTCACACAGAGTTCGGTTCTTTCTTTCAACAACGCCGTTTTGTTGAGGAGTGTAAGGGGCTGAGAAGTTGTGTTCGATGCCTTTGCTTTTGAGAAATGAGTCTAGAGTTATGTTTTTGAAATCTAAACCATTATCACTTCGGATTCTTCGAACGGGTCGTTTGAGCTTTAATTCAATCTATTTGATGAAGTTGATCATTTCTTCAGGTGCTTCTGACTTTAGCCTTAAAAAGAAAACCCAAGTAAAGCGTGAATAATCATCAATAATAACAAGGATGTATTTCTTCCCTTTTATGCTTTGGGTTTTTGCAGGGCCGCAAAGATCAATGTGCAGTAATTCTAGTGGTTCGGATACACTAGATTCTGGAATGCTTTTATGAGAGGATTTGGACAGTTTTCCTCCTTCACAAGCTGCACAAAGAGTTTCATTATCGAGTTTCAGAAGCGGCAGTCCACGAACAAGATCATTTGCAATCAACTTGTTGATGTAGCAGAAATTGAGATGGGAAAGACGATGATGCCACAACCAGCTAATATCAGCTGAAGCTTTGGATAAGAGACAGATGTCTGGTTTTCCATAGATAAGGTCCATATCTAGTGGATACATGTTGCCTAGACGATCAGAATTAACTAGAATGGCTTTGGTCTTGGCATCTGTGATTATGCTTCGTTGTTTGGTGAAAAGAACTTCATGATTGTTGTCACAAAGTTGTGATACGCTGATTAGGTTGTGTTTCAGGCCGTCGACGTAGGCTACTTTCTTGATGGTGAAGTGACCATTTGTTATGTTTCCATAACATTTGATTCTTGCAGTCATGTTGTTTCCAAAAGTAACATCTTGTTTGGATTCTGTGGGTTTGAAGTCTCGTAGAAAGCTTTGGTTTCCTGTCATATGCTTGGAGCAGCCACTATCGATATACCATGTGCCATCCTTGGGCTCTCCAGCACAAAGTGCCTGCAATTAGACAGAAATTTTAGGTACCCAAACCATGGTGGGTCCTGATTTGTTAATGGTTTTTGATAATTTGAAATCATTATGGTTTCTGTTATTTGGACGAAGTGGTTGAGGCTTGATTTGATTTATCAGATTTTCCCAATTTAAGATTTGTCTTTGAAAACCTGTCATTTGAAACGATTTCTGATTTTGTGAAAAGTATCCTATATGTGAAGTTCTGTTTGATAACCTTTCTTTGTATCTGGGATCTGAATGGTTTTGGAAAACACTTTGATGATGGAATGGAATTTGGTGAAATGATGGTTTCTGAAAGTTCCTTGAGAGATTGAAGTTTATCTTTTGAAAGTGACTTTGAATCGGTTTTTGAAAAGGTTTTTGTTTTGGATTAAAGGTTTGTTTTTGTGGCACAGCGACTGGTTTCAAAGGTTTTTCTTTGAAAACAATGGGCTTGCTTTGTTCTTTTGGTTTAAAGACAGCTTGAATGGGTTGTTTATTTGTTTGTTGTTTCTTTGAATACTTTTGTCCCAGACTGTTCTTTCCAATAAAGGTTGAGTTTAAAGAGGGAAAGACTGTTGGAACAGAAGTACTACCATTTTGATGATCAGAATTTTCTCCATTTAAGAAATTTTCAAGTTTGATTGTGCCATCATTCCTTGTTAGTTTAGTAGATCTCAATTGATGAGTTACTGAACTAGCAGAGTCTGATTCAGATTTTACAACTCTTTTGAATGATTTGTTGAAAAAGGTATCATCTGGGCTGCAGTTGATAACTGTTTCATCATCTGAATCGTCCTCATTAGCAGATGAGAAAAAATCTGGTTGAGGCGTTTTAGAGTTTTCACTAATTGTCCCATTTTTCTTTTCAGTCTCTTCATTTTCAAAAGATTCTCTTCCAATTCCTGGTTTATAATTCGTATCAATTTTGCCAGTTCCTAAGTTGTTTGCTTTAGTGAAAACATCATCACTCAATTTTCTGGCAATATTGATAGAATCCAATTTTCCTTGAAATCTTTGATTTTCGGATTCAAGAAATTTGATTTGCTTTGAAGAATCATCTAGTTTTAGATTTAAACTAGTGTTTTTGTCAGTTAAATCTTGAATTTTTTGTTTTAACTGAAGGACTTCTTTTTCTAAGGTATCTTTTATTTCAGATGAAATAACAGATTGATTTTTTATTTCTAAGTCCCTTTTTTGTTTTAGAGCTTCATTTAATTGTTCTAGGACGTGATTATTTTCTTCAGATTTTCGTTCAATGTCTCTTTCAAGTTTGTCTCTAGTCCTTGTGGATTCTCCAAATCTGAGTTGCAAGGTTTGTAATTCAGATTTGTAGATATCAGATTTGACTATTGTGTCATGATACAGTCTGAGATCAGCTTTTAGACTGTTCTCAATCTTAGTCATGTGGGACTCAAATGGTGTTCTTGAAAGACCGAGATCTGAGATCATAGACCATACCTGATCGATGACATATGGAGCTCTTGTGGTTGGTTCATTGTCAGCCATGAAGCAGAAGTTTGACTGAGCTGGTTCATTATCTGTTTCATCATCAGAAGTTGGCCAGTGTTCCACGCTAGGTTCGTAGAATGCCATCAAAGCTTTTTGCTTTGCTTACTTTTCTTGTTTCTTCAGTTCTTCGGCTTTTTGAGCGTAGTAAGCTGAGTCTTTGACCTTGATTTTGGCTCGACAATCTCGGGCATAATGATTTAGTCCTTTGCATTTGTGACAAATGATTACGTCATCATCATCATCGTTATTGTCAGCCTTTTGGCTCTTAACGGGTGGTCTTTCGGATGTTTGAGTTTGTTTCTGTTGAGATGGTTTTGAATGATTTTGCTGAAATCCAGAACTTTGGTTATTATAAGAGTTGTTATTATTTTGAAAACCACGATTCTGAAAGTTTTGTCCAAAAGTGGATCTTTGTTGAAAATTTGGTCTATGATGTGGCAAGAATCTTTCGAGATTAGTGTTTGCTACCAAAGCACACAATTGATGGTAGTCAGCTTCATTATTTGGATCGGACAAGTCACAAGGATTACTTAAGAAAGCTTGGTTTTGATTTAAATCAATTTGACTTTGATCAGGAAAATGCGTTTGGTTTTGAGAGGATGTTGACAAAAGAGCAAGCGGTCCTCCAAAAGAAGTAGACGTTGGTGGGTCAATCGAGGATTCATACGATTGTAATTCTCCGTACAGATTGTACAAAGATTCAGTATGAATTGCCGGATTTCCCTGGATGATGAGTTTGACCATTTTCCAGCTTTCATAAAGGTTGTTTAAAAATTTGAGGTTTATTTCATGCTGTGACTTTTTGATGCCTAAATTATTCATTTTGATGGTAATGAGATTGAATCTGTCATGAGCATCATGGAGGGTCTCATGTGAAAACATTTTGAAATTGTCAAATTCGTTTAAAACAGATGTTTTCTTGTTTCCAATGATTCTCTCATTTCCTTCAAAACGATTTTTCAAAGTTTGCCAAATTTGGTTTGCGGTTAAAAGGATTATATCATTCATTTGGCTTAGAATACTGTGGGGTATTCCAGACACAAGTTCCTTTTTGGCTTGAAGTTCAAGTTTCTTCCTTTCATTTAGTATATCCAAGTTACTCGTAAGAGAGGTCATGTTTTCTGGTAGAGATCCGTCTACACATTTCCACACATCTTCACTTATAGAGTTGAGATGAAGATTCATACGACCTACCCATGATTTATATTCTTCGGGAATAAGAATGGGTGCTCGAGTACCTGAACCTATACTGTTAGCAATAGATACAGAATTTATGTTTGAGTAGTTTGCGGAAGACATCTTTGTTTTTTTTTTTTTTTTGTTAACGAAAAATATGATGTTAAAATGAAATTTTTAAAGAAAACTTATTGGTGGTTTATAAAAACGCTACACAAAAGTTCTCGACAAAAATTTTCAGAATAAATCACACAAGTAATTTTTAAATGTTTTTTTTTTTTTTTTTGAACAAGTGATATTAATATGAAATTTTCAAAGGAAACTTATTGGTGGTTTATAAAAACGCTACACAAAAGTTCTCGACAAAAATTTCAGATTAAATCACACAAGCTCTGATACCAATTGTTGAAAAAATACGATAACCGATCACCACGAATAAGGGTTTGTTAAGCCGGTTACTGTGTGACAGATATGTATTTTGTCTATAATATGCGGAAATAAAATAAGAGTTGCGGAATAAAATAAAGCGGTAAATCTAAACTAGACAGTATTTAAATAGACAGAAAGTGGTAAATAAAGTAAAAGTTAGAAGTTAAATGTTAGATGTAATAAACGCCATTATCAACGATAACGTGTTTTTACAATAAATAAAAAGGTTAGAAGTTAGAAGTTAGAAATTAGATGTTAGATGTAATAAACGCCATTATCAACGATAACGTGTTTTTACAATAAATAACAAGGTTAGAAGTTAGAAGTTAGATGTCTCGGTTAAATACAGTCCACATGTGTTTTCGTTGTCACGGTTCAATTTTTATGTCTTGGATGTTTGGTACAGTTGATTTATAATAGTTTCAATAAATCAATAATAACACGGATAATTTCAAAAGAACTTATCGATAGCGGATGAATATGACGATTTTCTTTGAAGCTTCGATTCTTGTTCTTTGCTCGTGTTTTCTTGATGTGTCGATTTCTTGTTCTTTTAGATAGGATGAGGTTTTGGTGATATTTGATGTCGGGTAAAGGTTGTTTGGAGGTTTGAAGTTTGGTGTTGGGTAGAGGTTGTTTAGAGGTTTGAAGTTTTGGTGTCGGGTGGATATCTTGTTTCTTGCGGTTGTGCGGTTTGATTCTTGTTGATAAGTTCAGAAATTTGAGAGTCTTGAGGTTTCTGGTCGTGGGTTTCTTGGAGAGTATATGAGAATATAATGCTTGGTTGATTGGGTGTTGTGTGTTGTAAAGAATGGCAAGAGGTGAGCTTCAATTTATACTTGCTGAAGAACAGCGTTCGCGTCGCGACCATATGGTCCGTCGCGTCGCGAAGGTGCTCGGCTGGTGGTCGGTGCGCTTTTTGTCGGGTCAGTGCGTCTTCGCTGGTATGTCGAACTTTTCGTCGCGATTCCTTTTGGTCGCGTTGCTTTTGGTCGCGTCGCGAAGGATAGTGCGTTGGTAGTCCCGCGATTAGAAAGTTGGTGGTGTCACGTTGGAGGGGCTTCGCGATGGAGGTCTTCGCGTCGCGACCATATCTTTCGTCGCGTCGCGAGCACTGTAGGATTTTGGTCTTCTGTCTTTGTTTCTTCTTCACGTCGCGACCACTATGTCTGTCGCGTCGTGATTGCTGTAGCAGTGTGATATTTTGTATTTTGTTCTTTGGTTCGTAGCGTTACTTCCTCAGGTTTGGATGTTTTCTCAAAGTTTCTCGGGTCTTGATTTATTCTTGTTTTTTATCTCGAATTCACGCAATCTGAAATAAACTGATAATATTTGTTAGATAATAACAGTTCATCTTATTTCAGTGATTGTCACATACAAAAATATATTTTTCAACAATATATATACACATATATATATATAGATATATATATATATATATATATATATATATACACACACACACACATACATACATACATACATATATGTAATGCCCATTGTTGCTTAATTATTTAATAACTTAATTAATTATTTTAATTTTATTTTAGGAAAATCAATGATTTAATTATTATGAATTATTTTTATAGTTTGTAATAATTAAAATAATAAAAGGTTGTAAACTTTAATAATAACAAAATATTATAGTTTAAGTGCGGGGCTAAAGTGGACAATAGTGTTAACATGGAAAAGTTCGGGGGCAGAATCGTCATAGTTTGAATTTGCATTTGCATGTATGCGGCTTGTGGTTGATCTTGTGCAACCGAGTATCCTTCCTCGTGACCTTACACATTGTCGAAACCCTAACAACCAAACCAATCGCATAAATCACTTTGATGATCATTCGTTCCCACCCTATCACCGAGTGGAGTTCCGGACGAGAGAGAGAGGGAGAGAGAGAGAGACGTCACAACAGAGGGAGAGGAGGGAAAGAGGCTGCCAAAGAAAAGGGTGAAATGTCAAGAATTCAAAGACAAACCAAGTTTGCGGCCGAGTGAGAGTTATGTCTACCTTGCATGCGACCGAGTGATATCCTAATTACGTACCCCAACCTTCCTTCCTGTTTTCTGCTGCCGAGAGAGAAAGATAGAGATGTGTGAGTTGTGCGTGAAAGAAGAAAAAGGAGGTATAGTTGAGCAAGATATCAAGGGGTAGAGCTATAGGTGGCTTATTGAGGTAAGGTGCTTCCCCTTCTTTTCATGTTTGTGACCATGAACACCACCACCACCATAACCCTACAGTGGGTTTGTGTGTGTGTGTGTGCAGGTGGGTGAATTGGTTGTACTTAAGGTTCTCATCAACTTATGGGTTTATCTTGATGCTCTTAGTCCCAATCATGGCGTGGTTTAGGAAGTTATGGGGTTCTAGTCGATTACCACATACCATACACGCCATTGTGTGTTTATGTGTGTGTATGAATGGATCTATATAAATAAATGTTGGTGTGAGATGTTGTACTAGAGGTTTCTGAGTTTTTGAGTGTTCATTTGAAGTCCATTCAGACCCTAGAGGTCTTAATGGGTGCTCTTAAGGGTTAGGGTTGAAAACCCTAACCCTAGTGTGTTGTTTGAAAAGTTGGAAAGTTCACTGATTTTGGGGCTGTTTGAGAAAATCATATAAAATTGTGGTCGTATCCATATGGGTCGACATTATATCCCTAAATTTTTCTATGTGTCTAGTTTCTCCCTCAGAAGAGTTTGAGCTGATTCAAACCGTAGGTCAGATGAAATTGGCAATTTTCACTGACTGGTCCAAAATTCTGACAGATTGAGTTCTACGTCTTTGTAAAATCACTAAAAATTGTACAAAATTCATTTAGGGTTAAGGTTAGTAGCCCTAGTTGAGGTTAGATGTGGTAATTTTTCCATACCAAATTTCAGAATCTAGTTCTTAGCCCAATATAAGCTTGGACTGATTATTTGGGCTCTGGTCCAGCTCATTGACTAAACTATTGAGTCCATTTGTTGAGTTCACTCAGAACTATTGGAGAATGTAAATAACTTGGGGTCAGGGCCTACAGTCTTTTATTAGTGTCTAGTTTATGGCACATGTTTACCATAATTTATAAAAGACCCTTACTAGGTTGGAAGTGTCAAGGTTTGCAACCTCGTCTGAGTTTGGACATATTTGATACCCGATTTTGGTTAATCATAGTAAATAGAAGAGAAATGGTTAGAGTGAGTACCTTACATCATTGGGATCCTAAAATGATGAACTAAGTGACAGTGTAAAAAGATCCTAGTTTGGTTGGGTTTAGGATGCGCTAAAGGGGTTATAATCATATTCCTTTTTGGGAGTTAAAAGCTAAAATGGGACTTAATAACTAAACTAATACTATAAGTATCTAAATATAGTAAGGTTTAGTTAGTATACTTGGTAGTAACTTAATATACCTTATAGGAGTATAAGGTGTGCGGATGGAGCTTGGTAGGACCCTACGAGTTGGTGCACAAAATTTTTCAGTTGGTGTTTTGATGTGAGTTTCTCACTACATTCTGGGTATTCTGACTTTTCGTGCCAGGACTTGTTTGGAGAAAAAGAATGGAAACAGGGACTAAAAGCATGCAAAAGGAAGAAGTTTGGAAAAGAATGAAAAATCAAGGAAATACGTACGCGCGCCGCGGATCTATGAAACGCGCGACGCGGGCTTAAGGCGGTGTAACACATTCAAATGACGAAAAAACGGGATCTGATAAGTACGCGTGCCGCGGATTTTTCATTTGCGCGGCGCAACCTCGAGAAATTTGCAACTATAAATAGAGGCAATTCCAGCCGAAAACCCTAGCAAAGACCGGGTGTAAAATCGACCTTGAAGCTCTTTGACTCCAAGATTTCGTTCCAGCAACATCTCAATTGGTATTTCATGTTTTTGAATTTAATTTCCTTTTAGTAGCAAGTAGTATTTGTAGCTAAAGTCTTTGGGAGTGACAACCACTGACTTTGAGCACTTTAGGTTTCTGTTTTAGCATCATTGGATACTGTTTGGATGTATGGAATTTGGTTTTTGGTTAATGAAAGCATTTGGTTACAATTAATCTTGGTTTTTCGGTATTTTGATGTTTATGTTTGGTTTTGATTGTTTGATTGTGTTTGAATCTTGTTTTGACCTTGTTTGGGACTATTTCCTTTGCTGAAATCAGTAGCCAATTAGGTTAGTTTTAGGCATTGAACTTTAGCTAGTAGCTGTTCAGTCAGAACCCTAGTTATTAGTTAGGTTATGCCTTGTTTGGTTTGGATGCCTTTGTTTGCTTCTGATTCAGAGATGCACTTCTGATTTCAGAAAGTGACTAGGTTAGTTTAGGTTGAGTTTAGCTTATGCTTTGCTTGACTTTGTTTGGTTATTGCTTTTGGGTAGTTGAGAATTTAGAAACTAGGTCCTCCGACTGTAGCGTGACACTACTAGTTGGTAATCTGTCATTTAGTCTAACCACGAAGCTCCTGCGGATCGACCCTCACTACCACTGTACTAGTGTGTGTTAGGTTTTCTTTATTTTTGACCGCACGACGACCTAGGCGTGTCAAATTTTGGCGCCGTTGCCAGGGAGCTGTGAGCTTAGATTAGGTGATTAGTAGGAACTTGTTTCTTGTTTTTGGAAATTTCATTTGGTTAGTTTTGTTTTTGATTTTTTTTTGTGGGCGTGTTGCACTAGTGCATGCGTACCCGCAGGGGTGAGCAATTATCCCCATTGCATTTTGATCCGAGATTGAGCGTACTGCGTGCAAAATCCGTGCTCTTAGGCGTTCAAACATCATGAGTTTTAGTCAGGTTAGTAGTAGTCCAGTAAGTGTTCCCCAGGAACCATCAGGTGAGGCAACTGGGATGTTTTCTGTTCCCCTACTGTCAGCGTTACAGTTCGGGAGCACGAGTGCTTCTGGTGGTGCAGTTTCAGCCCCTGCACCCATACCATCATGCACTCCGCCATCTGTACCACCATTTACACCCGTTTCATAACCCCAATCCACCAACCCATTTACCTCTGCAATGTCTTGGGGAGAGCCTACCCATGATGGCACCCCAGTTTCTAGACAGCAGACACCAACCTCTCAACCATTTTCTCAACCACAACCAGTTCTTTTTAAACCTCAACCCACATTCCAACCTACACAACCTATACACTATCAACAACCTCCTCAACCACAATACCATTATCCAGAGACAGAGGAGAGATATGACGAGGAAGACGAGGGATGGGTGCCACCAGCATCACAACCACAGTGGAACCGAGGTCGGGGACCTCCCAGAAGAGCACCACAGTATCGACAACCACCAGGTCAGCAGGAATATAACGATCATCTTTACGGTAATCCTGCTCAACCTTTACATTTCGCACAACCGAGAAGGCAATCGGTTGCATCACATTTCCAACCACGGGAATATGATGATTCATCGCCAATTTATATTCCTGATAACATTGATTCTCAAGTAGAAATAAGACCTCAGTTGTTAGGAATATTGCTAGAGTTTAGAGGGTATAAGCAAGACGATCCATATAATCATATATATGAATTTTTAGCGATTGCCAATGCTAATAACCCTAGGAACACCAATAGGAACATCTTCAGGCTTAGACTATTCCCATTCACCCTCAAAGATAAGGCCAAATACTGGTTTACATCTTTACCATCGAACAACATTACCACATGGGATCAGCTCAAGGCCAAGTTTCTACAGGAATTTTATCCAGCAAGTAAGACAACTGAAATTAGAAGGGTCATTCAGGATTTCCAGCAAAAACCAGGAGAAGCTTTCCACGAAGCCTTTGATAGGTTGAAGGAGTTTTTACGATCCTGCCCGCATCACGAAATTCCTAGGTGGCAGTTAGTTAAGTTATTCTTCGAAGGAGTCAGTGAGACGCATCAGGCCATGATAAATGCCTCATCAAGTGGGACATTTATGTGGCAGGACCCAGAGGAAGCTTGGCAGTTCTTGGAACAATTAAGAAATGGTTCCAAGGCGAATTTTTCTACCAGGAAGACTGTAGGTACGGCAGCAGCAGTGGGAGCCGATGCTGACTGGAAGAAGGAAGTAAAGAAGGAAATTAGTGAACTGAATAAGAAGTTTGACAGGCTCATGTCAACGCTGCAGAATGGACCGCAGAATCCATCACAAGGAGGTCAAGGAGGACCTAAAACTCAAGAGGTGAATCAAGTTTATGGCCAGGGTCAAGGCCATCATAATAATGGACGACCCTACAGGCCATATAATCAAGGACAGTAGCAGAATTTTAGGCAGAACAATTACCAAAGTCAATCGACCAATCAGCCTAGAACACATCAGCTTGCAAATAACAACAACCACAATGGAAATACAAACGGAAATAGTAGCAATAGCAAAAACAGGGGGCCCAATAATGTTACCAACAATGTCCCAGGGACTCAAGAAGAAATGATTGCTAAAATGTACAAGATGGTCACTGCTACGCAGCAACAGTCTCAAGCAAATGCAAAAGCCATTGCAAAAATGGCTGAGGATCAGCAAAAAAGAGACAGTGGAAAATTGCCAAGTGCTACAGAGGTCAACCCAACCCATAATCAGCGACCAGGAAAAGAGCAAGTTAACACTGTCGAATCTGGATGGCGAAAAGTTACTTTGGAAGACTTGTTTGAAGTAGGAAGTGAAGTGAAACTGGAGAAAGAAGAGAAAATTCTAGGAAGTGAGGAAGGTAAGGAAGAAGGAACTCCTGTTGAGAAGGAAACTCAACCAGAAATAGACAAAATGGTCCAGGAAGAGGAACAATCGACGGTAGCAGGAATCAAGCAGAAAAAGAAGGATAGGAAAGGGAAAAAGAAGCAGGAAGCACCCAAATCAATGGGGCCTTTAATGAACCAACCTCTGTGGGATGAGCTTAAGGATGCCCCTGAGGATACCAGAATTCTTCAGGAAATGTGTGAAAGAAATGGGAAGAGTAAAATGCCCACACCAAATACTGTGAGGTTGACTGTGAAAGCAACTGAGGCGTTATTGGGAACACTGCCCAAAAAGGAAAAGGATCCTGGATCACTATTGATTACTACTGACAACGCCTAGTGATATCAGGTATTTTAGGCGTTGTTGAGCCCTGTTCTTGATAAAATTATATCAAATATGTCCGAGTATTCTCACTTTTCGTGCCAGGACTTGTTTGGAGAAAAAGCATAGAAACAGGGACTAAAAGCGTGCAAAAGGAAGAAGTTGGGAAAGAATGAAAAAATCAAGAGAACTCGTAAGCGCGCCGCAGGAATTAACCATGCGCGACGCGGGCTTAAGGCGGTGGAACACATTCAAATGCCGAAGAAACGGGAAACGATCAGTACGCGCGCCGCGGATTTCACTTATGTGCGGCGCGGCTGCAGGAAATTTGCAAGTATAAATAGATGCATTTCCAGCCGAAAACCGTAGCAAAGACCGGGTGTAAAAGCGACCTTGAAGCTCTTTGACTCCACGATATCATTTCAGCAAGCTCTCAATTGGTATTTTATGATTTTTGATTTAATTTCCTTTTAGTAGCAAGTAGTTTTTGTAGCTAAAGTCTTTGGGAGTGACAACCACTGACTTTGAGCACTTAGGTTTCTGATTTGGAAACATTTGGTTACTGTTTTTGTGTTTGGAATTCGGATTTAGTGAATGAAAAGCATTTGGTTACATTTAATCTTAGCTTTTCGGTATTTTCATGCTTGTGTTTGATTTTGATTGATTGTTTGTGTTGGAATGGTGTTTGGACCTTGTTAGGACTGTTTTCTTTAGCTGAAATCAGTAGCTAATTAGGTTAGTTTGTAAGCATTAAACCTTGGCTAGTAACTGTTCAGTAGAACTTTAGTTAGTAGCTAGTTTATGCTTTGCTTGGTTTTGCTAGTTTGGATGCCCTTGATTGCTTCTGATTCAGAGATGTACTTCTGATTTCAGAAAGTGACTAGGTTCATTTGAGCATAGCCTAGCTTGGCTTGAGTGTTTGATCATTGCTTCTGTTGCTAGTGATTAGGAAAATAGAAACCAGATCCTCCGACTATAGCTGTGACACTATTAGTTGGTAATCTCTCATCTAGTCTAACCACGAAGCTCCTGTGGATCGACCCTGACTACCGCTATACTAGTGTGTGTTAGGTTTTCTCTTATTTTTGACCGCACGACGACCTAGGCGTGTCAAATTTTGGCGCCGTTGCCGGGGAGTTGTGAGCTTAGGTTAGGTGAGTAGTAGGAACTTGTTTCTTGCTTTTGAAATTTTCATTTTGGTAAGTTTGATTTTTGATTTTTGTGGGCGTGTTGCATTAATGCATGCGTACCCGCAGGGGTAAGCAATTATCCCCATTGTAGTTTGATTCTGAGATTGAGCGTACTGCGCGCAAAATCCGTGCCCGTAGGCATTTAAATATCATGAATTTTAGTCAGGTTAGCAGTAGTCCGGTAAGTGTTGCCCAGGAACCATCAGGTGAGGCAACGGGGATGTTTTCTATTCCCCCATTATCAGAGTTTCAGTTTGGGAGTACGAGTGCTTCTGGTGGTGCAGTTTCAGCCCCTACACCCATACCATCATGCACTCCACCATCTATCTCACCATTTACACCCTCTTCACAACCACAGTCCACCAATCCATTTACTTCTGCCATGTCTTGGGGAGAGCCGACCCGAGATGGCACCCCAGCTCCTAGACAGCAGACACCAACATCTCAACCACAACCAGTCCTCTTTAAACCTCAACCCACATACCAATCAACACAACCTATACACTTTCAGCAACCGCCTCAGCCACAATACCATTACCCAGAGACGGAGGAGGTGTATGACGAGGAAGATGAAGGATGGGTGCCACCAGCACCACAACCACAGTGGAACCGAGGTCGGGGACCTCTTAGAAGAGCACCACAATATCCACCACCAGGTCAGCGGGAATACAATGATCATCTTTACGGTAACCCCGTCCAACCTTTACATTTTGCACAACCGAGACGGCAATCGGTTGCATCACATTTCCAACCGCGGGAATATGATGACTCATCGCCAATCTATATTCCTGATAACATTGATTCGCAAGTAGAAATTAGACCTCAGTTATTAGGAATATTACCAGAGTTTAGAGGGTATAAGCAGGACGATCCCTATAATCATTTATATGAATTCTTAGCGATTTCTAATGCTAATAACCCTAGAAACACCAATAGAAATATTTTCAGGCTTAGATTGTTTCCATTCACCCTTAAGGATAAAGCTAAATATTGGTTCACATCGTTGCCATCAAACAGCATTACTACATGGGATCAGCTCAAGGCAAAGTTCCTTCAGGAATTTTATCCAGCGAGCAAGACAACTGAAATCAGAAGAGTTATCCAGGATTTCCAGCAAAAGCCTGGAGAGGCTTCCCATGAAGCCTTTGACAGATTGAAGGAGTTGTTGCGATCTTGTCCGCATCACGAGATTCCTAGGTGGCAGTTGGTCAAGCTATTCTTCGAAGGGGTCAGTGAGACGCACCAGGCCATGATAAATGCCTCATCCAGTGGGACATTTATGTTGCAGGACCCAGAGGAAGCTTGGCAGTTTTTGGAGCAGTTGAGTAATGGCTCCAAAGCAAACTTTTCCACCAGGAAAAATGTAAGTACGGCGGCAGCGGTAGGAGTCGATGCTGATTGAAAAGAGGAAGTGAAAAAGGAAATCAGTGAACTAAATAAGAAGTTTGACAGGCTTATGTCAACATTACAGAATGGACCGCCAAATTCATCACAAGGAGGTCAAGGAGGACCTAAGACTCACGAGGCAAATCAAGTTTATGGCCAGGGTCAAGGCCAGCACAATAATGGACGACCCTATAGGCCATACAACCAGGGACAGCAACAAAATTTTAGGCAAAACAATTATCAGAGTCAATCGACTAGTCAGCCTAGAAACCATCAGCCTGCGAACAATGGAAACAACAATGGAAATAGTAACACCAATAGCAACAATAACAGGGGGTCCACTAATGCCAACAACAACGCCCCAGGGACCCAAGAAGAGATGATAGCTAGGATGTATGATATGGTTACTGCGACACAACAACAATCTCAAGCGAATGCAAAGGCCATCGCAAATATGGAGCGACAAATAGGTCAAATGGCTGCAGATCAGCAAAAGTGAGATAGTGGCAAGTTTCCAAGTGCTACTGAAGTTAATCCTACGCATAATCAGCGTCCAGGGAAAGAACAAGTCAACACTGTTGAATCAGGATGGCGAAAGGTCACTCTGGAGGACTTGTTCAAAGTAGGGAGTGAAGTGAGACCAGGGGAAGAAGGAAAGGCTCTAGAAAGTGAGGAAGGTGAAGAAGGAGGAGTTTCGGTTGAGAATGGCACTCAACCAGAAACATATAAAGAGATCCAAAAGGAAGAGCAATCA
This sequence comes from Cichorium intybus, assembly GCA_023525715.1. Classification (NCBI taxonomy): domain Eukaryota; kingdom Viridiplantae; phylum Streptophyta; class Magnoliopsida; order Asterales; family Asteraceae; genus Cichorium; species Cichorium intybus. Next base: position 43,412,010 of record CM042010.1, on the reverse strand, counting down.
ACAATAGCAGGGATCAAGCAGAGAAAGAAGAACAGGAAAGAAAAGAAGAAGCAGGAAGCACCCAAATCAACGGGACCCTTAATGAATCAGCCCCTATGGGATGAGCTTAAGGATGCCCCTGAAGACACCAGGATTCTGCAAGAAATGTGTGAACAGAATGGGAAGAGCAAAGCACCTACACCAAAAACGGTGAGATTGACTGTGAGAGCTAGCGAGGCATTATTGGGAACACTGCCCAAAAAGGAAAAGGACCCCGGATCACCATTGATCACTACAACTGTAGGGGATGTGGTTATTCGAAACACCCTATTAGATTTGGGAGCAAGTGTCAACATCTTGCCAGGATACCTGTACGACAAGTACAAAAACGAAGAAATTGAGCCAGCAGAAGTTGTATTGCAGCTGGCTGACCAATCAACTAAGGTATCTAGGGGAAAGCTAACAAATGTCATAGTCAAGGTTGGGGACTTTTTCTATCCCGTGGATTTTCTGGTCATGGAATATGAGAGTCTGGACGATGCGCCTGCGCTCATCTTAGGACGTCCATTCTTAGCTACTGCTGGTTCAGTGATCGACTGCAAGACTGGAGATATGGATATTTTCTTCGGGATCAGGAAAAAAAGATTGAATATGTTCGAGAACCCAATCTCATTACCTTCGGAAGAAAATGGCAAACAAGCAGATAGGAAAACATTAATGGAGCCAGGAATTAGGAGCAAGGAAAAGATCTGGACACGTACGGGAGAGGGGGGAAAAGAAGAAATTCTAAAAGAAACCAAGGACCACCCGTTGTCCACCATCGACAAAGAACAATTGCTGGACATGATAGAGATGATGGAAGCAAGGCACCAACAATACAAAAAAGAATCCAGAGAACGAGAGGCGAATGTTTTTGAGCTCTTGAAATCTCAACAACAATGGATCAGCGGTGTGAGTGATCGAATGACCCAACTCACATCCCTTATGACAATGATGGCCAATAATTTCATGCCAGAGTACCAGCAAATGCCATCAAGGGGTCAAGAAGAAGAAGAAGAGGCAGCTTAGGAGTAACACGTCTGGCTGAAGACGTTAAACTTAGCGCTTGTTGGGAGGCAACCCATCATGTCATAAGTTAGGATATATTTCTAGAAATAAAATACAAAAATACATCAATTTTTTTTTGCAGGTACTAGTGGTTCGAAATAAGTGTGGGGTCATTTGAGAAGTTTTTGATATTTTTGAAGTCCGCGCCGCGGGTATTTGAATTACGCGACGCGGGATCGTAAATCAACCCGATGCGCAGGGGTTGATTTGGTGACACGCGCGACGCGCAAAGTGCAAACCCGCGACGCGGTAAACGATCAGTCGGTTTTCTCCTTTATAAGGTAAGCCGCGGCTCACACGACCCACACGCGACTCGGAGCTCTGGTCAACGAATTTTTCTTGCAATTTTTCTTGCTCATTTTGTTCCCACTGCTAAGGTATGCCATTCTAACTATCTATTACTCGTTAAAACTAGCGATTAGGTAGTTAATTTAAGTGATTTTCCCAAAATAGTTCAAAACTTAGAATCGCTAATGCTAGCTTATAGGGTGTTTGTTTTGCCAAATGGAGACCCTAGATGAGCTAGTCGGCAACTAGGCTACCTTGTGGTGTGATTATATTGAGTTTTAGCAGGTTAAATTGAGAAATGGGATCGGGGTTTGGAAACAGCCGCACGCCGCGCCGCGCCCTTGATCTTGGGCCGCGCCGCGGTGCGGCAGGAAAGATGAGGACTGATTTTTCAAAATTTTTGTTTTGTGGCTATATTTTCTTTTTGTAGATGATGTTCAGATTGGAGCATGCTTTCCTCCAGTTCCCCGCAGAGCTTGCCAGTTCGGCAGAGTACACCTCGCGGAGGGACGCATTGACTGCTCGCCGGGTTCTCGAGGCGACAGTCATTGATAGAGATATTCTGAGAGATGCCGGACTATGGGGTGCGATCGAGCCGTTTTTACATCGCACCTGGACCCACGAGGAGGCATCATTCACATGCCATGGCTGGGACAAGATCATGGCCACTGACGAGGACGTGGTCTATACGGAGCTTCTCCTGGAGTTCTTGTCTACGATCCATTTCGCTCCCAGGGCATCGGATCCACGATCCAGGCTCGTACGCTTTCGTTTGGGAGGTGAGCACAGGGAGTGCAACCTCCGGGAGTTTGGGAGGCGCACAGGCCTATACACTCCAGCAAACCTCCAGCATCGCTATTTCACCCGGTTCTTTGGGTCCTGCATTCAGGGGGAGCCGGACAGGGCTCCCAACATGGAGATTTAGACACCATTGTCCAACGTCAGGTACGAGGCAGGGACCTCGAGGGAGAGCCATCTACGCGATCCACTTCACCGTCTCATGCACCGGATCGTCTCCACCTCCATCATGCAGCGGGAGGGAGGCGAGAAGGTGTCTGGGGATGACATGACATTTTTATGGGCTCTCCTCGACCCGTCCCGATTTCTCCACCTCCCCTTCGCCCTCGCGGTCGCTCTCTCCACCCATTCTACCGGCGCCTCCTCCAGCAGCCCACTAGCCAGGGGGTATTTCATTACCCACCTGGCCCGTTCCTATGGTATTCTTACTGCCTCCGTGGCAGCCTCCTTGACCGCTCTGCCTCCATCGCGCACTACAGCACGCACTTTGGAGAGGATGCGGCTCATTGAGCTACAGCGCCCGGGGCAGTACATCCAGGCCCCGACCGAGCCTCCTCAGGCACCTCAGCCCGCGTATGCCCAGCCTGGCAGGAGACGCAGGAGGCCAGAGCCAGCGCCAGAGCCCGCAGCCCCGACACAGCAGCAGGAGGACTCAGCGGCCATCCATCGGTTGGAGGCCCGAGTTGCGAGGATGGAGGACCAGCTCGAGTGGATCGGGGAGGTACTTTTGGAGTTGGGCACTCAGCATGGCCGACGTCCCCGACCATTCCCAGCCAGGGCCCATGATCATGAGGCCGGACCCTCCAGGCCGCCTGGCAGTGATTGATGTACTTTTTTTTTCTTTCTTTTTATTTTTTTGGATATATGTACAAACTTATGACACATCTATCTGTATATTTTATTTCTGTCATGTGTGTTTTTAATTTGTTTGTTAAGTTATGCATGTTATACCAATTTGAGAAGGAGTTGTCTCAGACAAGTGTGGGGTCACCGTGCCTCCTCCACTTGTCTCGACCACCGGCGTGTTCACTGTAGCGCTACAACTCCAGAATACGAAATCAAGGATCCTTCTGTACGCTATTATACCTGTGATATTTAGCACCAAGCAGTCTATCGTCGAAAAAGGGGTAACTCTTTCTCCCTTGTTTTGAAATAATTTTGTACAACGGGGACGTTGTACGGTTTTAAGTGTGGGGTGTGGACGGTCGAAAGAGAATTTTTTGAAATTTTTGCAGAAATGATCAATTTTTCAAATTTTTAGCAATATTTTTCAAATTTTTTAATAAATTGCAATTTTGAAATGAATGATTTGTGATTGTGATAGCATTAGTATTTTTCAAGAAATACCGCTTATTTGTGAACATGCTATTAGTTAGTCAAATAAGTTGAGTTTTACGAGTTTAGAAGATTGAGCTGTTTTAGGATTGGAATTTACGAAGGAAAAGTCAATCTGTGGCCTTTGTTGTTCGAGCCAGTAGGTCTAAAATGGGTGGGCCTTATGCACCTTACCACCTAAGATCGTCTGGTCTGGGATGGTATTTATGAAAGCTCGCTACACGGACAACATAGAAAGTCATGGACAATTCCTTAATGGCCTTTAGAATCTGAATGAGTAAGTACACTTCATTGTGGACAGAAAGTTTGTAATCAAGGGTTCTCTAGAAAGCCATGAATTCCAAAGAACAATTCAATTATGTTTTCACGAACTATTCCACTCTAACTCAAAGAGCAATAAACTTTGAAACTGAACACGGTCAGAAATTGTTTGATTCTTCATTATAATTTGTTAAAAACTCTATTGCTTGGCGACAAGCAAGGCACAAGTGTGGGGTGTTTGACAACGCCTAGTGATATCAGGTATTTTAGGCGTTGTTGAGCCCTGTTCTTGATAAAATTATATCAAATATGTCCGGGTATTCTCACTTTTCGTGCCAGGACTTGTTTGGAGAAAAAGAATAGAAACAGGGACTAAAAGCGTGCAAAAGGAAGAAGTTGGGAAAGAATGAAAAAATCAAGAGAACTCGTAAGCGCGCCACGGGAATTAACCATGCGCGACGCGGGCTTAAGGCGGTGGAACACATTCAAATGCCGAAGAAACGGGAAACGATCAGTACGCGCACCGCGGATTTCACTTATGCGCGGCGCGGCTGCGGGAAATTTGCAAGTATAAATAGATGCATTTCCAGCCGAAAACCCTAGCAAAGACCGGGTGTAAAATCGACCTTGAAGCTCTTTGACTCCAAGATTTCATTTCAGCAAGCTCTCAATTGGTATTTTATGATTTTTGATTTAATTTCCTTTTAGTAGCAAGTAGTTTTTGTAGCTAAAGTCTTTGGGAGTGACAACCACTGACTTTGAGCACTTAGGTTTCTGATTTGGAAACATTTGGTTACTGTTTTTGTATTTGGAATTTGGATTTAGTGAATGAAAAGCATTTGGTTACATTTAATCTTAGCTTTTCGGTATTTTCATGCTTGTGTTTGATTTTGATTGATTGTTTGTGTTGGAATGGTGTTTGGACCTTGTTAGGACTGTTTTCTTTAGCTGAAATCAGTAGCTAATTAGGTTAGTTTGTAAGCATTAAACCTTGGCTAGTAACTGTTCAGTAGAACTTTAGTTAGTAGCTAGTTTATGCTTTGCTTGGTTTTGCTAGTTTGGATGCCCTTGATTGCTTCTGATTCAGAGATGTACTTCTGATTTCAGAAAGTGACTAGGTTCATTTGAGCATAGCTTAGCTTGGCTTGAGTGTTTGATCATTGCTTCTATTGCTAGTGATTAGGAAAATAGAAACCAGATCCTCCGACTATAGCTGTGACACTATTAGTTGGTAATCTCTCATCTAGTCTAACCACGAAGCTCCTGTGGATCGACCCTGACTACCGCTATACTAGTGTGTGTTAGGTTTTCTCTTATTTTTGACCGCACGACGACCTAGGCGTGTCAACTACTACTGTAGGAGATGTGGTCATTCGGAACACCTTGTTAGATTTGGGAGCAAGTGTCAATATACTGCCAGGATACCTATACGATAAGTACAAAAATGAAGAAATAGAACTAGCAGAAGTTGTATTGCAGCTGGCTGACCAATCAACAAAGGTATCTCGGGGAAAATTGACGAATGTCATAGTCAAGGTTGGGGACTTCTTCTATCCCGTGGACTTCTTAGTAATGGAATACGAAAGCTTGGATGATGCGCCTGTACTCATTTTAGGACGCCCATTCTTGGCTACTGCTGGTGCGGTGATTGATTGCAAGACAGGGGACATGGACATCTTCTTTGGGACAAGGAAAAGAAGACTGAACATGTTTGGAAATCCTGTATCATTACCTTCAGAAGGAAATCGCAAGCAAGTGGACAGAAGGGTATTATTGGAACCTGTGATCAAGAGCAAGGAAAAAATTTGGACACGTACGGGAGAAGGAGGAAAAGAAGAGGTTTTAAAAGAAACCAAGGACCACCCGTTGTCCACTATCGATAAGGAGCAGCTGCTGGACATGATGGAAATGATGAGGGCAAGACACCAGCATTATGAGAAGGAATCAAGAGAACGAGAAGCAAAAGTTTTTAAGCTCCTGGAATCCCAGCAACAATGGATTAGCGGTGTGAGTGATCGAATGACTCAACTTGCATCTCTCATGTCAATGATGGCCAACAACTTTGTGCCAGGATTCAAGCAGATGTCATCAAGAGTTCAAAAAGAAGAAGAAGATTCGGCATAAGAATAGTACGTCTGGCTGAAGACGTTAAACTTAGCGCTTGTTGGGAGGCAACCCATCGTGTCATAGGTTACGTTTTGTAGTTCTTAGAATTTAATTAAGAAAATACATCGATCTTTTGCAGGTATTAGTGGTCTTAAACAAGTGTGGGGTCGTGTGAAAAGTATTTTAAAATTTTGAAGACCGTGCCGCGGGTTTTTGAATTACGCGACGCGGGGTCGTAAACCAACCCGATGCGCAGGGGTTGATTTGGTGACACGCGCGACGCGCAAAGCGTAAATGCGCGACGCGAGAAACGATCAGTCGGTTTTCTCCTATATTAAGGTAAGCCGCGACTCAACACACACCTCACACGACTCGGAGCTCTGATCGACGAATTTCTCTTGTGTTTTTTCTTGCTCATTTTGTTTCTATCACCAAGGTATGCTATTCTAACTATCTATTAGTTGTTAAAACTAGTGATTAGGTAGTTAATTTTAGTGATTTGTCCAGAAAAAGTTCAAAACTTAGAATCGCCAATGCTAACTCATAGGGTGTTTGTTTTGCCAAATGGAGACCCTAGATGAGTTAGTCGGCACTTAGGCTACCTTGTGGTATGATTGGATCGAGTTTTAGCAGGTTAAATTGCGAGGAGGACGTCGTCAACACCGAGCTGCTATTGGAGTTTCTATCCACCATCCACTTCGCACCTCGGGCGTCATACCCGCGTTCTCGGATTATACGATTTCGATTGGGAGGTGCACAGAGGGAGTGCAACCTCCGGGAGTTCGGGAGGAGAGTCGGGTTATACACTCCAGCGGACCTCCAGCATCGCCATTTCACGCAGTTCTTCGGGGCGTGTATCCAGGGGCAGCCGGAGAGGTCCGACAACATGGAGATTTGGACACCACTGTCCAACGTTATCTACGAGGCGGGGACCTCGAGGGAGAGCCACCTCCGCGACCCACTCCACCGCCTCATGCACCGTATCGTCTCCACCTCCATCATGCATCGGGAGGGGGTCGAGAAGGTGTCCGGGGAGGACATGACATTCTTATGGTCTCTCCTCGACCCGTCCCGATTCCTCCACCTCCCCTACGCCCTCGCAGTTGCTCTCTCCACTCACTCGACAGGAGCCTCCACTACCAGTCCATTGGCCCGGGGGTATTTCATTACCCGCCTGGCCCGTTCATATGGGATCCTTACTGCCGCCGTGGCCGCTTCTTTGACCGCGCTGCCTCCGTCTCGCACTACAGTACGCACTCTGGAGAGGATGCGGCTCATTGAGCAGCAGTGCCCGAGGCAGTTCATCCGGGCACCTACATAGCCTCCCCAGGCACCCCAGCCCGCATATGCCCAGCCGGGTCGGAGACGACAGAGGCGCGAGGTACCCGCCGAGCCAGCACCTCAGCCACAGCTATCTGAGGTCATGGCAGCCATTCAGGACCTCAGTCAGAGGATGTCTGCCCGGGAGGCACATGATCGCTGGATGGCGGAGACGCAGAGGATGATCATGCTGCAGATGCATTTTGATGACATTCCACCTCACCCCTCTGGCGATGATGGGGCAGGTCCATCCGGGACCCACCATGGTGATGATTGATGTACTTTTTTCTTTCTTTTTATATTTTTTGGGATATATGTACAAAACTTATGACACCACTATCTGTATTTTGTTTATATGTTATTTGTTATGTTTGCTTTTAATTTGTTTGTTGAGTTATGCATGATATACCAAATGGGAAGGAGTTGTCTCAGACAAGTGTGGGGTCACCGTGCCCCCTCCACTTGTCTCGACCACCGGCGTGTTCACTGTAGCGCTACAACTCAAGCATACGAAATCAAGGATCCGTTTGTTCGCAATTATACCTGTGATGCTGAGCACCAAGCAATCTATCGTCCAAAAGGGGTAACTCTTTCTCCCTTGTTTTGAAATAATTTTTTGTACAACGGGGACGTTGTACGGTTTTAAGTGTGGGGTGTGGACGGTTGAAAGAGAATTTTTTGAAATTTTTGCAGAAATGATCAAAATTTCTAATTTTAGCAATATTTTTCAAAATTTTTAATAAATTGCAATTTTGAAACGAATGGCTTGTGATTGTGATAGCACTGGTATTTTTCAAGAAATACTGTTTATTTGTGATTATGCTATTAGTTAGTCAAATAAGTTGAGTTTTACGAGTTTAGAAGATTGAGCTGTTTTAGGATTGGAATTTAGGAAGGGACTGTCAATCAGTGGCCTTTGTTGTTCGAGCCGGTAAGTCTAAAATGGGTGGGCCTTATGCACCTTACCACCTAAGATCGTCTGGTCTCGGATGGTATTTGTGAAAGCTCGTTACACGGACAACATCGATAGTCATGGACAATTCCTTAATGGCCTTTAGAATCTGAATGAGTAAGTACACTTCATTATGGACAGAAAGTTTGTAATCAAGGGTTCTCTAGAAAGCCATGAATTCCAAAGAACAATTCAATTATGTTTTCACAAACTATTCCACTCTAACTCATAGGGCAATAAACTTTGAAACTAAACACAGTTAAAAATTGTTTGAGACTTTATTATAATTTGTTAAAAAGTCTCTTGCTTGGGGACAAGCAAGGCACAAGTGTGGGGTGTTTGACAACGCCTAGTGATATCAAGTATTTTAGGCGTTGTAGAGCCCTGTTCTTGATAAAATTATATCAGATATGTCTGGGTATTCTCACTTTTCGTGCCAGGACTTGTTTGGAGAAAAAGAATGGAAACAGGGACTAAAAGCGTGCAAAAGGAAGAAGTTTGGAAAAGAATGAAAAATCAAGGAAATACGTACGCGCGCCGTGGATCTATGAAACACGCGACGCGGGCTTAAGGCGGTGTAACACATTCAAATGACGAAAAAATGGGATCTGATAAGTACACGCGCCGTGGATTCTACATTTGCGCGGCGCGGCCTCGAGAAATTTGCAACTATAAATAGAGCCAATTCCAGCCGAAAACCCTAGCAAAGACCGAGTGTAACTTCGACCTTGAAGCTCTTTGACTCCAAGATTTCGTTCCAGCAACATCTCAATTGGTATTTCATGTTTTTGAATTTAATTTCCTTTTAGTAGCAAGTAGTATTTGTAGCTAAAGTCTTTGGGAGTGACAACCACTGACTTTGAGCACTTTAGGTTTCTGTTTTAGCATCATTGGATACTGTTTGGATGTTTGGAATTTGGTTTTTGGTTAATGAAAGCATTTGGTTACAATTAATCTTGGTTTTTCGGTATTTTGATGTTTATGTTTGGTTTTGATTGTTTGATTGTGTTTGAATCTTGTTTTGACCTTGTTTGGGACTATTTCCTTTGCTGAAATCAGTAGCCAATTAGGTTAGTTTTAGGAATTGAACTTTAGCTAGTAGCTGTTCAGTCAGAACCCTAGTTATTAGTTAGGTTATGCCTTGTTTGGTTTGGATGCCTTTGTTTGCTTCTGATTCAGAGATGCACCTCTGATTTCAGAAAGTGACTAGGTTAGTTTGGGTTGAGTTTAGCTTATGCTTTGCTTGACTTTGTTTGGTTATTGCTTTTGGGTAGTTGAGAATTTAGAAACTAGGTCCTCCGACTGTAGCGTGACACTACTAGTTGGTAATCTGTCATTTAGTCTAACCACGAAGCTCCTGCTGATCGACCCTGACTACCACTGTACTAGTGTGTGTTAGGTTTTCTTTATTTTTGACCGCATGACGACCTAGGCGTG
>CM042010.1:43392427-43399927 GCA_023525715.1 Cichorium intybus | reverse complement strand
GTATGTATGTATGCATGCTTGTATGTCTGTATAAAGTTACCTCTATGAAGATTATCACATAGAAAAAGAAACTCCTAAAAATAATAAGTCCCCCAGAGGCTTATAACAAGCTTGTTAGTTTCTTTTTTACCCTGTTTGTCCTTTATGCTGATAGGGTGGAAATATTGTTGAAAAACTTGACTCCCACACTTCTTTCATTATGTTATAAATCTTTCTCACTTGTTAACTAAGGGAATGCATGCAAGGATGCTTGATAAGTTGTGTAGATTGACTAAGTTGTGTATATTGGCTGAACTTTCATTTTTAATTTCATTATTTAGCAATGCTTTTCCCATTAGCTAGCCATCATCATGCAATCACTAACCTTGAAAATATTTACATAGAACTGTGAGTTTGATTATTCAAATTGAATATTTATAGTCAAATGTAACGATGTTTCTTTTCATGGTCTCTGTAAACCTAAGGTATCATGTGTATATAACTAAGCTTCAAATTTCAATACGCAACACCATTGTTTTGTTGAGTTATAAAATGTTTACTTTTTTGGCATCCTCATGGTTATCGAGGCCATTAAATAATTAACCATATTTCTTTATACAAAAACAGTATATATTGGTAAAAGGATAATATCCATAAAGAATGGTTCAATTTATAAATCTATGTGTTCTTTTCATAAAGAAATCTGTGAAAGGAAGGGTTTTTTAGCTAAAATTAACAACAAAAATAACTTGTAAATGTGAATGAGATTTAGTAAAATGAGCCAATAATAGAGAAGTAATTATTAGAAATATTCCCAGTGCCACAACATAAACATTGCATATTGCCTATTGGGTCCCATGTAAAGTCCAAACAATAGTTACAAGATACAATATCTAGTTTGTTAACATCAAGTTGAGGGTTAACTTTACACTATAAATAAAAGAGAGACTGTTGGAGTCATATTTGATTAGTTAAAGATGTAACTGGTAACTAATCAAACTTGAAGGGTTCTTAGTGTAACATTTACATGTCATCAAGGGAATCTTGACTTTTTGGTGTAATGATGAAATATTTTTCCAACACTCTTCACCAATAATAAATTGGATGGACATGCAAAGGAATAAGTTAATTTTTCTCTCAACATACCAAAGATTAGCCCATATTCTCCTTTCTCTCTCTATCTTACTCTCGGGTTTCAACATATACACACATGGTGTGTGTGTGTGTTCTTGAGGAGATTTTGAAGTCTTAAAGGAATTCTTGTATATTTGGAGCTTTGGGTGTGCACTTGACAGAGGGATTCTACTTTGAATCCTCCAACACATGGAAAAGGTGTAGGTTTAGATTCTATGAATAACACAACAATATTAGCAAGAAAAAAGATCTAAAGGCGAATCGACAAGAAATATGAATAATAACAGTGCCGAATGTTTAGATGTAATGCCCCATATTCAGTTTAGTAATTATATAACTAATTGTTACTTAAATCCCGTGTTACAAAAAAACATTTTAACAAATTGTTATAAATACTAAATAGTTTTAAAAATAATGATAATAAAAATGTATAATCACAAAAATATATGTGTTTAAATATAAGTATTAAGGTGTAAAAGTAACTTGGAGGGATAAAATTTTCGTTTAAAAAGACTTGGATGTTGGATTTAGGTTGCATGGGATAATATTTAACTTAACGCCATCGTCTATGGTTCTAAAGTGGTGATTTTCGAAACTTGTGCATGAACTTCTCTTAGGCTGACTCTTTTGAATGAGAATTCTTTTCCAATCCTCAATAATGCTTTTGATTTTTTTGTTAGCCCATAACATCTCTCGACTTCCCCTCCCCCTCGTTAGTTTTTACGTAGAACCCTAGCCTCATTGTCACAATGCATCGCTTGGAAGAGAAGTCGCGAACCATATGATGTTGGGAACACAAATTGGGCAAGGAGGAGACTGTGTCGAGAGTAGAATGGCAGCACAAGTTCGACTCCTCCTTTTGTTCATCTCATAAACACATACACACTCAGCCCTAGCCATCCTCTTGTTGTAACATCCTAGATTTTTTACAGTGAGTTTAAATTTTTTTTAAGAAAAGATTTCTAGTAAATAAACCTCACATTAATATAAATATTCGAAACTCAACATCTTTATTTAATAAAAACCATTCAATATCAAATCAATCTAACAATGGAAGTCAAACTAGATAAGGCCAACTCAAAATAAATATCCAAAAGAAGCAGCATCAGTGTGTTGTGACGCCTTGCCATCCTTCGTACCTAAAGTACCTATAAACAGTGGTTTGGAAGCGAAAGGTTAAGCACAAAGCTTAGTGAATTCAACACAACACGACATATCCATCACACATACTCTACCCCTATCATGACTTTGACTATTGCATGCTCCCATACTACCACTGACACAAAGGACTATTCATTGCTTGTTCTCAAGATACTTCTGATAGCGGAAATGACAACACGAAGTGAGGGTCTAACCAAGACTTTGACTTGGATAGAGATCTCCCAGTTGGTCTTCGGTCAAGTTCTTCCCTTCGAACTAGACTGTGACTGTCCGACTATGCTTCTGCACTTCTGTCGAACTACACTTCATATACAGACCAACTCTTCCTTCAAGAAAGAACTCTTCTGTCTGAACTTCATATTGGCCAGAGGCTACTACTGTTTCATCTTCTTCTGCTAATGACATGTTCACTACTGTGATCGTAGCCTAAGCTACAGCTGTCACTGTGACTATCGGTCCGTATAAGATACCGATGATTGGCTTCATTGGACACAACTCCTTGGTCTGGACTTAGTTCTGACTTCATCACACTCCTTTGGTGTGATAACCAGTTTGTTATCAACTGACTCCTGCTGTCTGTCTTGGATACTGCCTTTGCTGTATGCCTCAACCAAGAACATGACCCCTGATCCAGACGAAATCAGGCTGCTTTGGTCCTGCTGATCTTCATGTCTTTGGTTTTAAACTTCTGTTGATCTTCTGAAGCAATACTTCCTTCCATCCACTTATCCGTTATGGTTGATCTGACCGGAACGAAGAACTCCCACTTGACTAAAAGACTGAGGACTTGTCCGAGGTGCACGTTACCAACACTGGCTAGTCTGCCTCTGTTCTTGGTTGCTTCGGACACTGGTTCCTCTTCGGTTGTCATGGATTGCTCCGGTTCAGATTAGGCTCCATTTTTTCTCAACACCAAGTAGAGTCTATGACATCTTATCCAGATTCCAAACATAAATGCATTCATCATCACAAATAATTCAACAAATTTCCATATTCAAAAAATTCAAATCCACAAGGACACTTGACTTCATAACACAAAGTTTTGGTACATGAGACCCAACATTTACAACTTTGAAATAAAACTTGATCTAAGACTCACAAAATTTCAAAATCACATTGATAATAATGTATATCACCTTTCTTTCAAAAACCATGCATTTTGCACATCATGATAATGAATTATACTTATCAAGATTTAAGTGTCAACACACACCGAGGTCATAAGAAAATAACCCAAATTCATATAAGCCTTTCAAGCACTTTTAAGATTTAATTTCTACATTAGTAAGCCAATTTCGTGGAAACTATAAACGTATAAGTATACTTTTGAAGTTGTATAAAACAAAGCATTTCATCATCAAATCATTTAGTGTTTAAAACTGGTAGTTAAAGTCTTGTTGCTATGTACCCAGTTGAAAAGTCCACATGTACTCACCTCAGTAGCTAGGTATGTCTAGCCACACTAATCCACTAGCTCTTGACTTCACTTGCTTCCAAACATCCTTCAACTTCTATTGATTCATTAAGAGGTTAGACCATATTACATAACTAAACAAGTAATGTTTGACTAACCATTCATAAACTCATTCTAACCATTATCCAATACTATTCCATTGGTTACTTGCTTTACAAAAGCTTAATATCCAAATTTGTCAAGTTTACCCTTTTTGTCCGATTTTGATCATTTATGGCATTTTCAGATTCTAGAAGGTTATTTAACAACGTTCCAATCTATTACTTCTTTGTAAGTTCATTTTAAAGGATAGATGTCAAAACATCCTTTGATTTACTCGTTTATGCCATTTTGATAAAACTTAACCAATAAAGTTTCTACAAATGGAAACCATTGTAAAACGTGTTATTTTCCGTTCACTTGATACCAATATGCACATAACACTCCATATCATATAACTGAATTATATGTTCTTTTTCATGTTGTTCCTTCGTATACTAAAATGGTGCCATAAGGGTTAGAATACACAATTCCATTTGAATCTACTGATTTTTGTCCCATTATCTTGTAAGTATATAATTCCATTCTTTTTCCTTTCATGATGGAATTACCAATTCCCTCTCACCCATAACAATTTTTAGTAAGTTCAATTTCCTTTCTATTACAACACTTCATCGTTCACAAGAATAATACTTTAACGTGTTTATACTCGCATAATGCAAACAAAAAATTCCAACATCAAGACACTTGCTTTTGACCACTTTTTAGTATTTCTAAAATAACTCATGCCTATAGTGAACATTTGATAGTTTTGTCCACCATATATTCCAAACTTCAAATTATCAACAACAAATAGAAACAACACAAAATTCAGCTCTAAACAAGGTTAGTTCCTACATCATACTTGATTCTCAAAGGTTCTTGAACTCATTCCTCAATGTATTTCAATAACCAACACTAAATTTCATCATTTATGCACTTATAACCAATTTCTTGACCAACAATAGAAAAATCGACCCTTATGACTTAATAATTTCATCACATTAAGCTTGAATATTGATGTTCTTGAACTCATAGAGAAACAAAATCATAAACAACTTAAATCTCCTAAATTTCTCTCTCTCTCTCTCTCTCAATAGCATGATCGCACAAACATACACACACACACACCAATTTAGTGTGTGTATGTGTGATTTTCTGATTTCATCTTCACTTTGTTGATTATAGAAGGAATACGCACCCTAGTAAAAAAAACGAGATTATAAAATGCCCTGATTTTTGACTTGGTCAACAACATATGAAAATACCCAAAATACCCTTAAATTATGTGCCTTAGAAAATTTTCAGAAAATTTTTCTGATTTTTTTCATAAACTTTACATTGGCATAACTCCAACATATGATACCCAATTTTTGCAAACTGTATATACTTAGAAATGTGGGAATGAGCTTTGTATTTTCTCATTACCTACTTAAGGCTGGATATGTCCAGAGTTTCAGATACAGACCCTAAAACATGGGTACTTGGCTATTTGTGTCACTTTGTGACTAATTTGAATCCTTCATAACTTCTTCATTATAACTCCAAATGACCCGAATCATTTTTTTTATATTCTTTTTACATCAAATATTACAAAAGTCGCCTTGAGGACTTTTTCCCCAATTCTTTTTAAATTTTGATCAATTTTCAAAGATTTGCAAATATTTTCTTCACTTTTATTTCCAAATTTCCATTTTGTCCGTTGGGTCTTTAAAAGAAATTTCCAAATGAAGTAATACATCATTATGACTTAATAAAAGGTCTTAAATCATAAGTCTCCATATTTTTCCTTCTTTTACCATTTTGTCCTTGCGTCACATAAACAATAAATGCAAACCTTAAACTCTTAGATATCAATTATACTCGCATCCTTTTACATGTCTGTCCCTGACACTGCCGCATCCTTGTATTAACTACACCAATCTCTCTAAACCCCGATAGGCTATGCTCGCGTACTTTTACATATCTGGGAACTGTTGAAACTGATGTTGCATTCATAAAGTAGTCCCTACTCTCCTCTCGCAACACCACTATACCTCCACCACCTCCGTATAATCCTCTTCCACCTCCCCCCACACCAATATTTCTCTACATCCTCCTCCACCACCCCACCCCACCCCCACCATCACAATCCCAATCCTCAATCCTCGCATAGCCCTTCCGGTCTCTACCTGACTTAAAGTCAGTCGGATGATGCCAAAAAGGGTGAGACATATTCTCAGGGGAGCCTGAGTCTTACGGGGAGCGAGACCCTGATAGTGATGATGATGATGGTGAGGGTCTATATGATTTTTTAACAAACCAAAGTGCCAAAGAATATTAAAAATTTGTTACAAAAACTAGCTTAGTAAGAAGGTGACATCGAGCAGCAAAAGGCTCTCATTAACCTGTTTAATGCACTGGATGATAAAAAGAATTAGATCAACGTGGTTCACAGAAAAATTGATATGTCAAAGTATGCTGATATTTTTACAAGACGTCATTCAGTGAATCCAATTATAAAGGTTAGGAGCACAAAACCAAAGGGCCAAAGAATCTTGACAGTGCATCTGACCAGACGAGATGAAAAAGGTGAGATCGTCCTGGTACGTAACTTTGTGAAGTATGACTATAGTGAATAGCTTGAAGTATGGTACTAGACTCCATGATTCTTCAAACAAGAAACCAGAATCTTATCCCTGCTACTCCATCGGTGGTTGCTACGTTAAGACCATCTTCCTCAGCTCCCAAGAAAAGAACAAGGAATACCCACACCAGGCATCTCTTACGTATTGGGTCATTTGTTATTGTCAATTCACTTCCTCCACGAATTAAGCCTAAAGTATTCAAATTTTTTCGTGACCCAGTACATGGTATGTTCTATCAGGATGGTAATGGTGTTATGTGCTTCATGCGCATCCGTGACATCCTACTTGTGCCAACTAGTCATCTCTTCCACTTAAGGTGTGAGTGCATGAAGGTTGAATCCGCTGAAAGCTTCCGTTATCTACTGTCTTTTGAACTTGACAAGAGAAGGAAAGATATCCTGCATGACAATTACAAGTGATCAAGCTAGAGATTCTAGAGGAAGCTGGATTTGTTAAATCTCTTGGGAATTAAGCTTTTGAATAAATAGTTTTGACATCATCATATTAGGGTAGATTCTTAGGTCGAACCTATGAATCCGATGAGTGTCAACGTGTCTTCATGATGATTATATACTCAACATGTCATATGATGCTACTCTCTAGCGCCAACGTAAAGATGCATTTTATTTCAGATCCAAAATCTTGGGGATTATGATTTTGTGTTTGTATAGCTTTTGTAATTATCCTTGATTTGTAGGGATTTACCATTTTTGTAGAACTTACCTAGTATATATGTGCTATCTAGAGTTCCATTGTATTCATACTTCCATTGTAAATTCTCTTTGTGAGAATAAATTCATAATCAAAATACCTTAATCAGAATTGGTTTCAGGTTTAACCTTTGAAATTCTTGTGTTATTACTTGTCGATTTATCTTTCGATCTTACACTTTCTTATTTTATTGTCGATCATTTGGCTTCAATTGGCTTTAAGAACGTGTATGTTGATTCAAAAGTTTCTTGACCTAGAATGTGTTACAATTCTCAAGATTAACAACCGATACACACCACGTGCAATTTTCTTGGTAGCAGGAAGTTGAAACCTTTTTTGATCTTACAGTTTTTACTAAAAGCCCTAATTAACACTTTTTCAGTTGTAGTGCTAGTT
>CM042010.1:43284927-43389927 GCA_023525715.1 Cichorium intybus | reverse complement strand
CAACATATCAAATTAAAAACAACACAAGATGCATCAACTTGAAGCTCATCTCACTGCAGCTTTCTAACCACCAACAAATAAATATACGCATTCTGATCCAACAACATTTTTCTTTAAGAAGCTAACTACACAACACTATGATGCAATGGTTGACAACTGCAATGCTGCAAAGATATTGGTGGATCAGAACTTAAAGTATGGCTCTAATGTCCTAACTAATAAAGAAAAAAAATGAAAGTAGAACGTTATAATTGAAATATTTATCAAAGTACAATGCATTAATAAAAAACAATATAGGTACAAGTACAATATTGTAATAGAAAAAAGTGTCGTGGAGGTCAGCCATTAGGCGACTTTCTGGGCCGTTCTCAATGCCCTTCTCTCCTCTGGCGGGTTCTGTTTGCAATAAAAACCAAAAAAAAAAAGAAAGTATGTTATTGTTACAGAATATCTCCAAAAAATAAAAAAAAATGAAAGTACGTTGGTAGTAATGTAATTATGGAAAAACCAAATTAACAAAAAAGAAATAAAAGTAGGTTATTGTTACTGAAGGTCTAAAAAAGAAAAAAATGAAAGTACGTTGCTATTAGGGGTTATAGTCCCTTAACTTGACCTATGAACCACTTTTGAACCAATAACATTAAACTTATTTACCAATATGCCCTTGTAAGGATGGAGATGGATTTTAGCAACATGCTGTGAAGGGGGAAGGGTAATTCAGGAAACTACTCTGGAAGGGAATGGTTCCAAGAGTATTGTGATTTCTCTTAAAGATACGTTTTATGATAAGGCTGAAGCTTTGGTTGGGGTTTACAGGGATTCTGAAAGAGGGTAAGTTACTGAAAATCAATAGCAAATTTGAAGCAAGGGTAAAGTAGTCAAATTATATGTTTTCTGTTTTTTTAAGTGCAGGTGCTCAATGACTTTTACTTTTGACCTAATTGGAATCAGAGTTTTAGTGATATATCAAGAAATGGAAGTAAGATCTTGTGTCTTATTACGCTTGCCTTCACGCTCTTCCTCTTATTCCGGTAGGCTTCACTTAGACTTTTTGGTTCAACTTATGCACAAAAACTTTACCCAATATAACCTTAATGCAAGGTTAGGTATCAGAACTATAGATAAAACCTTAAATGCCAGATAAGATAACAGAAAAGACATGATAAGAAAATTTTAGTAGCAAATTTTAATAAATATCAAGAAATGGAAATCTGTCACCTGATTAATATTTGAAATAGCGTATGACCTAACTAAATCTTTGGAAGTTGGAACCATAGATGAACCTCAATTGTCTGATACAAAAAACACAAGTTGTGTGTGATTAAGCCTCACCTATAGAGACTTTACACGGTCAGATTGAGACACCGAACTAACCAGAAAGATGGGGATTGTAAATTTTAAAACACAACTCACTTGAAATCTCCTTCTAGCACCATTGTTCCTTATCAACTTCTTCTCTGTAACAAATTGCAATGGTATAGGGCTCACCTGTATACCTCACATAAGGATTTATCAAGTTACTGCATTCAAAATTACCAAAAACAGAATTCGGTATTGATACATACACACACACTAACCGTATTCAAAAATATTCAAAATTTTCAAACTTTTAAGATTATTTAATTTTAAAACTTTTCAAATTATTCAAATTTCCGAAATTTGCAAATTATTCAAATTTTCAAATTTCAAAAATTTTCAAATTATTCAAAATCATTCAAATTTTCTGACTTTCAAATTATTCAAATTTCAGAAAATTTCAAAATTTCAAACTTTTCAAATTTTTCAAAATTTTCAAATTATTCAAAAATTTTAAACTTTCATAATAGCAAAATTTTCAAACTTTCATAATAGCAAAACTTTTCAAATTATTCAAAAATTTCACTTAATTTTTTTTGGCAAGAAATGTCATAAGTATGATGCTATAATAGCAAAACCAGATAGGACCAAAATTGGAAAAAAAAAACTCAAAAGTAATAGAAAACGAAAAGTATGAAGTTATAATAGCAAAACTGGATGGGACCAAAAAAAAAGATTAAGGCCAAATGCAACTTGTATTAGAAAAGATCAAGAAAAGAAGCAAATTGTATTAGAAAAAAATTTTATGACCAAATCCAATGATTGAACCATGTATGTAAATTACTTGTGAAAATACATCAAGTTCAGGTGCTAGATCAGAACCAATCAAATGCTATTCATAATGCTTATTATTTGACACAGAGCCACGCCATACCAAACTAACTTGATGACCAGACTTGCTTTCTTGTATTTTGGAGTTTTCTGCACAATTTGAGAAAATAAAGAAATATGGAAATAAAGGAATACGATAACAGGATGAAGGAATACCTGGAGATTGACTATAACAACCTTTCTGCCACCACGAAGGCACTTGAGAGGCAAATTGCATGCGGGAGTGATCTGTAAATTGCATACAGTAGAAATTATGAATATACCCATGTTTTTCAAATAACAAAAAGTAGAAACCAATACGTCTCACTCGATGATTGATTACCTTGTTCCCAAATATAAGACAACATCAGGTAATTGGCTGGGAAGATTAGCTCAAAGTAATGACAATCATGGAAAAAGTCACTGCAAAAAAACACCAACAACCCCCCCCCCCCTCCCCAAGATAAAAGAACCCCAAGAACATATCAGAGTTAACAAAAGATAAATAAATGACTTTAATTAAGTTGACATTTCATTTGCACAGAACATATCAGGTAATTGGCTGGGTTTGTAGGATATCTGAAATGCACAAAACTAAAATCCTCAACCTGCACAGTTCCTTGCTTATGACTTAATTAAGTGGCTCTGTGTGTCTGCACCTTTTGCCTCTACGACCAGGTCAACATTTCTTATGAAAAACCAAGAGAATAATGTCAAATTTGAAGAGAAATTAAAGAACCTGAAACAATAATCAATTTGTTTCACCGTATTTTTACGCAAATCTAGGCCTGGAAAAAAGAAGCACATTAGAACTTGCATTGATGGACTTGGATAGTGAACATAAAACATAGCAGATGTGGCAAACAATCTTACCATTTAAAATATTCTCTGCCTTCAAGTCACTACATTTGCAATCCAAAATTATTCCAAAAGCTACTTACGCAAGTACTTACATAGATTATCCAAATATGGACAGGCCTCTGATAGCTTCTACATTTATTTTCAATGCACTTTAGAAAACAGCATCTCAACTCTTTCATGTAAGGTTTGTATTGTGCCTTGTTCCCTATTGTCTTTTAATTCGGTCCTCAAGAACGTAGCAGTAACATAGTTGATTTTTATGTAGGTTGGAGATGTGGGACCAATTCTGGATACCATGGCTGTACTGCTAGAGAAACTCCCAGTTAGTGCTGCTATGGCCAGACCAATTATTTATGCTCTTTATCGAACTGCACAAGTTATTAAGTATTTAATATTTTGAAATCAAATTTGAAACATAGGAAACTGCTTAAACAGAAACAGAAATGTTATCCCAAATTCTCTATGTTAAAAAGTACAAAGCAAATAGGTAAATAGTTAGCGTCTTAATTCATAAGCCAGATTAAATAAAAAAGAAAACAACTATATATATCAGTCTAGAGTAACTGCTTAGCCCATTAAGTTCATTAAGTCAAAAGGAAACAACCTCTTAGTGCATGTTTCTTTTTGACTTTACAGACTTAAGAGAGACAGATATACAGAAAGGTAAAATCGTCAAAAGATAATAATACCTGGATTATTAATATTTAATCAGAAAAAAAAGGGTAAACAATACATTAAGTAGACCAGCCATAGATAAAGAGTCAAAGGGATTTGCAGGAAATCCAAGGTATGGTAGGTGTTGTTCCAGATTGAGCATTTGAGGAGCTTGATTCAGTGGAAGTTTTCATCACGGCTGCATCTGACTTTTTTTCGAAACAAAAATGAGTATATATGTGATTAAAAGATTATAAAATAATCATAGTTTACTGTAAAACATTTCAAATTAAGATCAAAGTTATAGACAAAGACTACCTTCTAGTTAATGTTAACGTTACTTCAAAATGATCAAAAATCAATACGCTACCTGGAGACCAGAAACCCCAAAATGCAGGCCTACATTGTGAAAAATCATGCTTTCACGATTCGTTACAACATTTGTTTCATGAATTTTGGTTCTCACAACATAAATAAATAAATAAATAAAAATTAAAGATACACACCTACAAACCTGATGCTCCATTGGAACCCAAAGTTTATTCATTTCTGAAAAATTTTGCAGCACAAATTCAACAGCATCCATCACCGTCTTTACAAGACAAAAAGCAATATTATTATTAACTCGTTTACTAAACAGATTACTTTATCTAATGACGGAATTACCCTTCATATTCAGAACCAATGTCTTGGAGCTTATCTCTACTAATTTGTGCAAGGTGACTACTAAGGAAGAAACCACGTATGGGATGTTGAACACCACCAACTAAATTAAAAAGTTAAAGTAACTGTCATTTTTTTCCTTTTTAAAAAACAAAAAACTTTATTTAGTACAAATAGAAATACCTCAATGATGTCATCTTCTCCAACAGAAAGAACATGAGCACGTATCATCCCCAAGGCTCGAGACTGTAATTACATTAACTCAATAAAATCTTAATCAAATTAAGAACCGGTGGCAACCTGCAATATGAAGACTTGATTTAACAAATACTATAAATGATACTTACACTCTCTAATTCATCAAAATAATTGAGTTTACTGTGAAGGGATTCTGCAAATTCAATCCATTGTTGTTTCTCTATTACCTTCAATACCAAAAGAATAATTAGTCAAATACTCGGATATTTATGTTGACTAATATATTATAAATTCAAGCAGGATCCCACCTTTCGATCACATGCATCATGAGGGGTTTTGGTCTTGGTTGCAACTACTTGATGTTGCACTTGTACTCCTTGATTAATTCAACTGTTTGAGCAAAATCTTCATCTGTTGCAACGTACTTTCATTTACCTCTTGCAATTAACCCTAATCTATCTACTTGTACAATGACTTACAGTTAAAATAGCACATGACTTATTGAGACAATTTAGCAAACACCTGGTGGGCAATCTCCAAAGTGGCTTCAACAGAAGTTTACAAATGTTGGTTTATATGCCAATTACTTCACATTTGATTCTCAACACATATTCTAAAATTTTGGTTAAAGAAAACAGAGAAGAAGATAATCTAGGAGGTAATATGAGAACCGTGAGTTAATGTGGGATTACAGGAAGTTTTTGAAAAAAATTAGATTCCTGATGAACTGTGACTTAATGCATGACTTAAGGTGGGATTACCTGATGAACGACGTGGGGTAATGAAATTGAAATTCGATTCCTTGAGAACACTTGATCAAGTTATCAACAACCCTCTTAAGAACTCTAAAAGTCTAAAAACAGCCAATAACAACTTTAAATAGCAAAAAAGAAGTCTACAAACTGCCCAACAGCATAAAAAGGAGTCTAAAAACAGCTCCACAACATTTTATAAACATCCCAACAGCAACGGTGGCATACATGTGATTTTCTTTTGTCCCAAATCGATGGCTTTTTCTGTTGCTCAACATCACTTTCACGGTCCAAATTTATCGTATGTTCCATTATTGAACAACCTAATATTTCAAATAAACCATAAATCAGGAATACCTCAAATTAATCAGAAATATAAAATCACCAAACTACTGAGCTATACATATCTGTAATCCTAAATCTAACAAGTAACAACCAGCAAAAAATAAATCGACACTTGAGAAAGCACTAAATCTGAAATCGAAATCAATGAATAAAATCACATATATGAAATCAGAAATCATTACCGATTGGAGAATCGGATGTAAGTCAAAATGGGAGCTGTAAATGTGTAATGTCTGATGCAAAATCGAAGCTACAGAAATTTGATGTAAACTCGAGGGCTCGAAGCTACAGAAAATGCAAAATCGTAGCTGTAATGTACGATGCAAGTCAAAATCGAAGCTACAGAAAATATGAAATCGACATTTTACCTGTCGGCTGACGCAATCCAACCACGAGTCCACGAAAATACAGAAAACAGATTTTGATTTTCGTTCATGTGGTTGTGGTACGAAGGTGTCGATGATGTTTGTGGTACGAAGGTGTCGATGACGATGGTTGTGGTACGAAGGTGACGATGATGTTGATTTTCGTTCAAGTGGGGGTTTCTGGTTGGTGAGCAATAGAGATGAAGCGGATTGTGGCGGTGGAGCAGGGTTAAAATGGTGGCGGCGTTGATTTAGTGTTGTGGAGAGAACTGAGGAGGGGAATCGGCTAATAGAGAGAGAGACGGATGGTTTTGAAATTTTCAATTTCAAATTCAATTTAGGTTTGCCCGCCTATCATCCTAGATTCCTATCATCGAATCTGCTGAAATTTCAATTTCAATTTCAATTTAGAGACCGGGAAAGAAAGTCGTTTAATATCATTCATGCTTAAAGACTTGTACTGTCTTAAAAATTAAGACTTTGTGCTTAAGATGCTTGTAATTTATATATGGTTTATAGTATAGTATAGATATATGGAGGTTTTGTGAGACTGTTATACCATTTTTTTAATGTAATATTCTAATGATCTATAACAATATTATTAACACATTTTATATTGCAAATATTCTAAAGTATAAAATATTAGAATATTATGACACTAAAAGAAAGTGATAGCAGGATCTCACAAAATAACCTCCGCCTTAATTGAATCCAAATGTTGTCATAAGAAAAATAATGAATTTTGATAGTTTTACACCAAAGCTTAAGTATATAACAGCATCATATTCACAGCCTTATATATATATATATATATATATATATATATATATATATATATATATATATATATATATATATATATATATATATATATATATATATATATATATATATATATATATATATATATATATATAAGGACAAATATTAGAAAAAAACACAACATATTTTCATCCAATAATTAAAAACACTATATTTTATTTATTAGTGCGTTAAAATTCTATATTTTCTAAAATTGTCTAATCTAATAAATTATAACCATCAAACAACTAGCATTTATATTGTCTAAGATTTACCGATCTGAAAATTTAGATTAGATATTTAGGAATATATAACGATTTTAATGCACTAAAAACAATGTCATGGTTTTTTTGAGAACTTAATGAAAATATATTGTGTTTTTATAAAATTTGTTTTTTTTAAAATTATTGATCATGTAATTACGTATATAAAATTTTAAATATTTCTAAATAAACAACAAATGAAGAAAGTTCGTGGAGGAATCGTAATGGGCTCTCTATATACACGGCATATTATTTATGAATTTTTAGAGTCCGTGCAATGAGAGGAAAATATTTCACAATTCAATTTGTTCGGTACGTGCAATGAGATATTGTGTATTTATTGATATGTAGAGTGAGATATAACAACCCCGCCAACCTCTTCAATCGTTTATTTTATGTTAGCTGGTCATAAAAACGTATCTGTCAGAGTGGTTTTATTACAACGTAATTTTAAATAAAACCCCTATGTCTCATCGATAAATCTTTTTTAACACATTTTTTATCTATATATATTATAAAAGAAATATAAATTCAACCACCACATTCATTTAAGACTTCTATGTTTTTTAATATTTTCAATAACTTTTTAAATTTTTTTTTATAAAGCTTACTAATTGTTTGATCATAACCATATTTTACAATCACCTAAATGTGTGTATTTTTAATAAAAACTATCATGAAATCTTGTTTTTCATTTTCTAATAAACATTTTGTGTGTATATATATATATATATATATATATATATATATATATATATATATATATATATATATATATATATATATATATATATATATATATATATATATATATATATATATATATATATATATATATATATATATATATATATATATATATTTCCTTCAATCGCATTTATTTAAAACTTTTACGACTTTTAAAATTATTTTTAATTACAATGTTAACGTTAGTTTATAATCATAAATGTTATGATAAAGTTATATATTATAATGATATTATCACATGAAGCATAGTAATTCATTTTAGATAAATATTTAGTTTCTAATTGTTTAAGGTTAACGAAGAATTCATTTTCGATCAATATTTAGTTTTTAATTGTTTAAGGTTAACGAAGAAATGTGATTTTAATTTTATTGTATATATGATTCTTAAAATTAAGTAAAAACACGCTTTTAGTATGTTTATTAAATTAATACAAACATTATCATTAATTTATAATTATAAATATTATGACAAAGCTAGATATTATAATGATATCATCACATTAATTAACGTAGTTTATTTTAGTTAAACATTAGTATTTAGTTATTTACGTGTTGACGATAAAAATCTATTTTTAATTTTATTGTATATGTAATGTGTAAAATTAGATAAACCGGTACATTACGGTCTAAAGCTTTATTATAAGTTAATATTAACGGGCTCTGGATTTGGGTCGCAACTGTTTTCTTAGATGTACATCACATCAGAATATAGTTTCATCAATAGGTATATTAATATTTTTTATTTAAACTAATCAGTGCTTTCTAAAATTATAGTATATAGTCGTTCTTTAAATAATAATTGATGAATGTTTTGTTATAAGAAACACTTTTTTGTCTTTTTAACTACTTCAATTCATAAGCTTTTTTATTCATGATATTTAATTCATCAATTGAAATATTTTTAGTTATATTTAACAAAAAAAATTATCTATTTTAAAATTAATAATTCTTTTATCAAAATTCAATAACCAATTTAGTTGAAGTTGAAAAAATATATGATATTTTTTATTTTTCATCATTTTAAATATCAATTAACTATCCTAAGTTATAAACGTCGTTTGAATTATATAAGATTAGTTAGAAGTTAAAGAGTTTTATCATTAAAATAAATACTCACTTAAATTAGTTTATGTTCATTAAATATGTGGGTTAATATAACCACATGAAAAGACTTTATTTTAACTAGAGAGTTCACATTTGTGATGACATATATGCAAATAAGTGAATTTAATCAATTGAAAGATTACTGAGTTATTCAAGTGCAGTTTGTGTACGATATGGAATGCAGACAATCTTAGAAAAAAAAATGATATACTGATATTCGACATGGTATTCGCTAATGATATAGTACATTTGTGTTTATATTTGTATTTTCTTTGTTGTTATTGTTAATAGGTTCATGATTATCATGCAAAATAAATTAAGTATTTATTTTGAAACATAATCATCTGAATATTATTTCGTTAATTCGATTCCATTAGTATAACCGCTTTGAAATTATTTATATTCAACTTTCTAATAATTTTTTTATCTTATAGATAAAGATAATATCAATAATTTACATCAACCTTTTTTTTTAGTTTGAAAATAATTATTTCATAGTTAATGATATTAAACTAATTATTTTTGATAATATAATATTTTCCCTGTACAACATGCATTTTCCATGTACAACACGCAGACATTCGTTTAGTTATAATATCACTTGAATTCAACACTCTTTTAGCCGGAATATGTTAAGAAGGAAATAAATAAAGACAAAGACAATAGAATACGAAAAAAAATATGTATAAAAAAACTACAATATAAGATTTTTTACCCCACAAAGTATCATGAATAGAACCAGACAAGTTTATGATTCCAATGACTTAAATGCTTTGCTTTTCATTGATGTGTATATAGCTACTGTCCTTTTCGACTTGAAAGCTTATATATGACATAAAAGCCGCCACTTGTCTTCCACCCCTTCACTATTTTCATTTATCTTAAAAACCAATGTTATATATATATATATATATATATATATATATATATATATATATATATATATATATATATATATATATATATATATATATATATATATATATATATATATATATATATATATATATATATATATATATATAAAAGACGAATCCACGCGTATTACGCAGAAAAAACATTATGTAGTTAGAGGAAAAATGTTTTCTTTATAATATCCAATTAACGAAATAATATTTAGATTGTTATACTCCAAAATAAATATTTAATTTATTTTGCATCATATTTATGTATCTGTTAACAAAAAGTACAAAGAAAATATAAATATAAACACAAATACTTAATTTATTATGCTGCGATATAAATCTTTAACTTATTTTGTATCATTATTATGTATTTATCAACAAAAAGTACAAAGAAAATATAAATATAAATACAAATATACTATATCTGTAGCAAATACCAATTCCAATCTCAATATATCATTTTTATTTTTAAGATTGATTATTTTCCATATCGTATATAACTGCACTTTATTAATTCTCTCCTCTTTCAATAAAATCAATTCCCTTATCTTAATATATGTCATCGTAATGGATAAATATCTAGTTAAAATGAAGTCTTTTCATGTGGTTATATTAAACCACGTATTTAATGAAAATAAACTAATTCTAGTGAATATTTATTTTAATATCAAAACTCTATAACTTCTAACTAATGTTATAAAATTCAAATAGTATTTTTAACTTAAAATAGTTAATTGACATTTATGATACTTAAAACGATGAAAACTAAAATGCACTTACATATTTGCAAACTCTATTTCTTAGAAGATAATTACAATAGATGATTTACTAAGTATTTTGTAAAAAAATATTCAATTTGATCAAATTTAAGTATTAATCATATATGATTTACTAAGTATTTTGTAAAACCATTCAATTCGATTAAATTAAAGTATTAATTATATTTTTTATTAGAAATGCAAAACCGATTATCAATTAATTTATATGTTTTATTTTTTCAATAATCTCTTCAAGCGTTCATCTATTTTTTTTTATAACTTTCCTGAATGCCCATTTAAATATAAATACTAAAATATAATATCTACCTAACTAATTAGTATAAATCTCTTTCAAAATACTAAAAACCCAAATATATATAAATAAGATTTTATTTTAAAATCACAAATATAACTACATGATAATAAAATATCAAAGCTAGTATTACATGGAGATGTATACTATTCTAATTGATGAAATAAAAAAATAGTAAAAATGTCAAATAAGAATCCAAATCATCTTATAATTACATCAGCTTAAATTTGAGTTACAAAATCAACATAAACCATATTAAAATAGAATAATTTCATTGTGAAATGTGTTTCATACACACACCTTTTCTTCGTCGATAATTGTTGTATGATCATTTTAAATCTATAAAAGATTACGAGAACTATAACTTTCTCTAGTAATATATAAAAAAATTCCAAATTCAAAATTTCAATATCGTAAGATGGCTCGAAACCGATCGGTATGATATCATTCTAGATGCAGCAGCAGCGGCAGATGAGGGACATGTATAGGGAGAGGAGTATGAGACTCAGAAAGATGTAGAAGATGAGCGGCCACGGAGGCATAAACGGGTAGCCTCTCCGATCCAGCAACCAGATGCGCCGACAAATGTTCATGCCACACTCCGCGAGATTAAGACTACACATGTACTTGAGGCTCAGTACTAGTGGATGGCGGATTGTTTGAGAGCTCTCATGCGACAGACTAGCCTGATGCCACCTCACCCATTTCCCGCAGCTGGATCAAATGGCATCAGACCCTCCCAAGATCAGAGTGGTAATGGTGACGAGGATTGAGCTTTTTTGTACTTTTATTTTTTATGCATTTTTCATTTTATTTATTCTTCTAACCAAACAATCAATGTATCTACTATATGTTACTTGTCACCTATAGTGAGAGATTCCGACTTGGCTACTATTGGTCCGACTTGTGAGGTGGTAACGACTAATCATTAGAGATAGTTACATATAATTGTGGGGTCTCCATTATGACAACCCTTTAACTATGCATTCTCAAAATGTTTTATCTGGCCACGTTCTCTTTATGGTCAGAATTAATAGATCCCAGTGCATTCCATGAAAGAAAAAGCCATACAACCCAAGAATTCTTGTCTGATGTGTATCAATCTCGCCACTATACCTCCAGGTGGTCTGTTCCTTTTCCCCCTTTCTTTTTGTTTCAATTTCTTATGACACAATGAGGCATTGTATCACTCAAGTGTGGGGTAGGGGGTCGAAAAAGTACACATCAAGCTTCTAGGTTTATTCAGCCAATGTTAAATTTTTTACGTTAGCATTTTTCCAAAAATTGTGTAATTAATATAAATATATATGGGATAATAAGTGGGAATATGAACTGAGTCTGGATTTAGTTATCATAGATGTATATGTGGTTGTTCATCGTCCCAACTAAATTCTTGACATGTAAGCTAGTAAATAGGTCACTGAGAGCTACAACATGGTTTTGCATTGTCAAAAAAATAAACTTCTTGAAAATTTATTAGCACATATTTTTTCAAGATATATTATTTTAGTTGTAGATATTGCTAAGTCCTGGCCAAAATAGGTTGAGTTAGGTTCCCAAAGTTTCAAACGTACAAGGCATATGTTGTCACTAAACTAAGGAAAAGCATCAAATAAATAAATATGTTGAAACAAGCAAAATCTTGAATGTAATTAAAGTGCTTAAATGTTAAATCTCAAGTATAAGGAAATTACCATAAGGTTGATACTCAAGAGGGAAGTTCAATCTGTGGCCTATGGTATTCGAACCGGTAGGTTCGAAAACGGTGGCCTTAAATCACCTCTTTACCTAAGACCGTCTAGTTTGGGATAATATTTTCGAAAGTTTGCTACACATGTGCCATAGAAAGTCATGGAACTAGTATGCATATGAATTAACATCAAAACTTTACTTCTTTCTAATTCACTCTACATTGCTTCAACCCAATCCGGATGTTCAAAAGCATCTTTTACAGTTTTTGGCTCAATATTACAAATAAAAACATTGAACATACACAATTCAGAATTTTTGTTTATTTCATTTGGTTTTCTTTTAACTGTGCATGTGTGAGAATCCCGTCTTGAGGATTACCAATAACGTGTTCCTTCAGATGATTACAAGTCCATTTTTCCAAAGAAGGAAATTTGGAATCATAATCAGGATGTACTGCAGCTAGGACTTCTTCCATGTCAGAAGGATAACCTTAAATAGAAGAACATTATCGTCAACAATATGAGGAGGATTCAAAGGAATGTGTAAAGAATCTTCAGGTATTGTCAGATGTCCCTTTATCCGAGCTTCAGGGTTTGATGATTTTTTAGGAAGTATTGTAGACCCTTTCTCCCCCTCAACAGGTCGTTCATTTGTACTTTTCATTGAGACATCATCAGGAAGAGAGATATTTATAAAGATAACTTTCTCCCCTATCAACCATTGACGCATTGTTGAGAGTATTGTTTTGAAATCAACAACATGTGTTAGACAATCAAACAAAACATAGAAGTTAGTATCAAAAGAAATTAAAGGTTGCGAATCAACAACACTTTCAAGAAAGATAGATGATCGAGGAAAGATGGTTTGTAATTTCTTAATGTAGAAGTCATCGAAAGTGAGATTGAATGTTTCCTCTATTTTTCTTGTTTGCTTTTTCAGAACACGTTAGGATTTTGAATTTTGTGAGTAACCCAGAAAGATCCCATCGTCTGTTTTGGTACTAAACTTTGTGAAAGGATCCTTCATCTTCATTATAAAGTATCGACAATCGAACACATGGAAGAATTTGACATTTGGTTTCCTTCGGTTGATTACTTGATATGGAGTTATATCAAACCTTCTGTAAACAAATGATTTATTGTAAGTGAAACATGTTGTAGCAGTGGCTTCGACCAAAATATACAATGGATGATTTGCGAAATTCAACATCATTCTTACCGCTTCGTATAGGGAGCGATTCCTTCGTTCAACCACCCCATTATGCTACGGGGTATATGGACCGGAGAAGTTATTAGAGACCCCCTTGCTCTCAAGAAAGAGTCAAGAGCTTCAGTCTTGAACTTTGTTGCATTGTCGCTTCGGATAGCCCTTATAGGTCTTTTCATGTGTAGCTCTATTTGTTTGATGAAAGAGACTAGTTCTTTGGGATTATGTAATTTTTATTTTAGAAAAATCACCTAGGTAAACCTCAAAAAATCATTGACTATTACCAAGATATACTTTTTTGACCCAAAGATTCTACGGCCGAACATCCACACAAGTCAAGGTGCAAAAGCTCCAACGGTTTGGAGATGTTGGTATCGATGGTTAAAGGTTGACCTTGGCATTTTTTCTTTCCATGTTCACATCCGGCATACAAGGTATCGTTATCAAACTTAAGTGTTGGCATACCACGAAAGAAATCAAAAGCAATTATCACGTTGATGTATTTAAAATTTAAATGGGATAATCTCTGATTCCATAGCTAGCTTAAATCAAAAGATGTTTTCGATAGTAAACATACAGAAGGTGCACCTACAATTGGCTTCAAATTGAGTGGATACGTTTCCCCTTTCCTTCGGGATTAATGCAACACTTCTTTTGTTTCTTTATTTGCAATAACACTTCCTTCGTCATGAAAAGAAACATGATTACCAATCAACACACAAAGTTAAGAAAAACTAATCAAGTTGTGCTTTAAACCTTCTAGATAAGCCACAATTATGAACTTTGCATTTGTTATCTTCTCGTAATTTCTAACTAGACATTTTTTATTGTTCCCAAATTTTACATCACCAACAGTATCTAGAATTCTAAAATCATGCAAGTATTCTTTCTTTCCACCATATGACGTGAGCAGCAGCTATCGATGTACCATTCCTTGTCATACTGCTCGTCTTTCATAACATGTGATCAATGAGAAGCTTCTACTACCCAACTCTATTTGGGTCCTAGATGGTAAGTTGTAGAATTTTGAATCAATGTTTCAATGATTTCAACTTTAACAGTGTTGAAGTTGATCCTTTATCTGATATGGATATTGACATCTGAAAATTAGAAATCTCATACTTCGGTACCCGTTTCATAGTTTTCTTTGGAGAATATTATTTTCATGTAGACTTTAAAATGAGATTACATGATTTTTCAATCTTGAGTTTTGATTGTTTAAAATTATTTGGTATCCAATTTCTCTTGATTCTTGAAGATTTTCCGAATGAAGAACTACATTGAGTAGACTCACGTAGAAAATCTTCTTAAGCAAGCTTGAAGTCATTAATCTTGAGGTTATTATCCTTGAATAGGTCCAGATTCTTATCCATCCAGACATGAAATGTGTCTACAAGATTGTTGGAAAAGGTTTGTTTACAGGTTTTTAAAGTTTACGATTTGGAAAATTTGCTTTGTAAGGAACGAAGACTTGATTTGAAAATCCAGTTTTTTAGTATTATTAGTCTTCGACTGTTTTTTTGCTTTCTGATAAAAGTTGACGAAAAATTTGATTTCTCAACTCCTTTTGCAGACCTTGATTATTTCAAAATTTTATTCTCCTTCGATTTTAGTAGAAAACCTTTTGTTTTTGAAAATTGAAATTTCTTTTAAGAGGAGGTTTTTTTTATTGGTCTCTAATGTTAATCTTAACATCAAGATGTTCATTAAGATTATTTTCAAGCATTTTGTCCAAAGAGAAGAATCCTTCGGCGGTGACAGTTTCAATGTCCTTCCAAACCAACAAAGTTAAATCGTTCGCAACATTAACTTTTACACCATGTTTAAGAAAAACAACATTTTTGAAGTTTGCAATCTTCCAATAACTACATGCCAATCGAATAAAAACCTTTGAGCTATCTTTGGATAAAAGTTTAAACTCTTTAGAAGTGTCAGTATTTTGTAAAGAATTTGAAACATTTTCACTTTTGAATTATTTGTCTTTGTGATTATTTTCTTGAAAATTTCCTTTTGTTGCATTAAGGAACAACTATGAAATTCGGTATCCCAAGAATCATAAATCTCAGATTTTGACTCTAAACCCAAACCAGATTCTAAAGAAACTATAAGACCAGATTTTTGTATTGCCATATCAATACAATCAATTTCTTCAAAATCAGAATCAGAATCACAATTCAAATTGTTAATAGCGTTCATAGAATTATCACTCGAACTAACATTCAAAGAAGTGCACGCATTTGGTGATTGTATACCGCGAAGTGTGTCATTCATTAGAATCAGAAGATCATCAGGTTTGAGAAATTTTTCTAAAGGGGCTAAACCATGTACATATGTTTGATTTGGAATACCAGCAAATGAAACAATTGATTCACATTCGTACGAAATCATATCAACATCTTGAAATTTAAACTCAAGAAAATGTAAAAGCTTCTCGTGATGTTCCATGGCAATATCAAATGAGTGATAGATTCGAGTAATGTAAGTATATAATCATTTAGCAGTTTCACAATAAATGTTATGTTGTTTAGGAAGTACATCGTTTTCAAATCTCAGTTGATCCCTAGTTTCCTCAAGAATTTCTATTCTAAGTCCATTTGACTATATTTCCCCAGTATTCCTTTTTACTTATTCCTTAGAGTTGTCACTTCGTCCTTAGCCTGGCATGCCACACTATTTGTAAAAACAACCAATTAATTCATATGCATACAATTAGAAGTAATTTCGTTTAAATCATTAATAAAATAATCTTCAAGAATGTTATAAACGTGAGTAATTGTGAAACCTGCTCCGAGATGGTTAGTCGAGAGTTGCATGAACCTTCGGATCCCCTAGCCATGAGACACATACTTGTAACTTCATCATCTCTTTCTTCATCTTCTCACAAAAAACTTTTCCTGTATCAGCTACAAACATCGCTCCTTTAGTAGGTCTACAAATCTCTTCATCATCTGACCCAAAGACCAAACCTAATACGTCCCATCCCCTTGACTAGAAGCAATAAGAGAAAGACTATCGTTTAATTTGACCTCTTCCAGTTTCTTTGTGTAATAAGCCTCATCATTAACACATCCTTTGTTTTCATTTTGTTTCTTCAACATACAAGACTTAACAAGATGGTTCCTCCTGAAGCAATAGTTGCAGTCATATCTGTAACACCTGGTTTCTCAAATTTAGGATACACCAATAATTTAATCAAACATAAGTATTATTATGGTGTAACCCCCAAAGATGAGTAACAAGTTCTACAAGATTTTATAAAAAACATAGTTTAAGTGTTAACTTATGTACAAACAAGTTTCATACTAGTTTACTCAAAACCGGATTTTACAAAAGACATAGTCCAACACAAGAAGTAAGTAAATCCAAGTCCCCTTCAGCTATCCCTCCGTGATGTGCTTCCCACGATCAACATTACCAGAACCTAACACAAACCACAATAACAAACAGGTTATGAGCTTCAAAAGCTCATATGTAATTAGGGAATAATTTGGTTATATAATCCAACATCTCGTTTAAGTAGATCTCAAATGACTATCTCAGTCATTAGTGTGTTACACACACTATTACTCTTTAATTCAAATACTCAAACTTTGTTTTAATCAACCAATCCAACATGGTATATTTTTGATCTGCAGCAAACAATACAACAATACATAATTCATCTAGTATATATAACTACTCATCTGAGGTTGAATCGATATGTGAAACTCCAGAACCTCGTGTGTGATCATGTCTAGCCTTAGTTGTAACACAACAGCTAAATTTCAATACTTAAGCCTCTTAATAACTTCAATCATATTCACTGTTGACAATAATCAAGAAATTAGAATCATATAGGAAAGTTTCAACCATATAATAGTAATAACATTCTAGTTATAACTCTCCACTCCACCATTTCGACCCATTCAATCACATAAACACAACAACAAGCATATCACTAGCTCGAGTCTAAGGTTAAACTCTTTTTACCCCTACTAATCCAACAATTTCACTCTAACATCATCAATTTACAGGTGGTTCATCGAGACCACATGAAACCACCTCAAATCAATCCACCAAACCGTTAAAACGAAGTCAAAATCGAAGAGGGTTACCTTTCAAACTCAAAGTATCAATCCCTAGCTTCAATTCGTGAACAACAAGCTTTAATCTTGACTTAGGAGGTTTAGAATCGATTTTCTAGGGTTTGGAAGGGTTTGGATCAAAATGGGTTTTACCCAAAATGAATGAATTTCGCACAATAAAAACAGGCCTGAACGCGTAACCCGACCCGGGTTACTGAAGATGACCCGCGTTCAGTTGCGAAAATCATTCCGTTTACTCTGTGGGTGCAGCACGATCCGGGTTGGTTTACACGACCCGGGTTCCTGTCGAACACGACCCGGTTTTATCTACACGACCCAGGTTCCTCTTTTTCCAAATCTTTGTAACTCAAACTCGACCCGTGCCTTTGAGCACGACCCGGGTTGACCCTGCAGGAACTAAAGTTGTTTCTAATACCCTTTTTAATATCTAACTCCTCCTAGATGGGTTTCTATACATCCTAAATCGTATTATAACTCATCTAATCTTGTTTATATTAAAATTAACACAACCCAACCATAATTTAAAGTTACGATATTACAAGTTCTTACCTCCTTCAAAAGATTCAGTCCTCGGAATCTCTTGAAACAAAAAGGGACATTTTGACCGCATATCCTCCTCGGCTTCCCAAGTGACATCCGTACCTCTATGATGTCGCCACTTCACTTTTACTACTCCAATATCTTTATTTCGCAACTTCTTGATATTTCTATCCAAGATTCGTTCCGGCATCTCTTGGTATCTCAATTTCTCGTCTAACTGGACTCCGGCCAAAGGTGCTCGAGTGGATTTATCATGCAATGTCTTTCTAAGGTGTGACACATGGAACACATTGTGGATACCTCGTAACTCATCAGGAAGTTCAAGCTTGTACGCAACTGCTCCAATTTTCTCCAAGACTCGAAAATGTCCGATAAACCGCGGGCTCAACTTACCTTTTTTGCCAAATCGGATTACTCCCTTCCATGGGGACACTTTTAACATTACCATGTCTCCGACTTGGAACTCTAATGGCTTCCTCCTCTTATCAGCATATTGCTTTTGGCGGTTTTGGGCTACTCGCATATGCTCACGAATACTTTGTATCTTTTCTTCAGTTTCGGCTATAATCTCCGGTCCCGCTAACGTTTTTTCTCCAGTTTCTGTCCAACAAGTCAGTGTTCGACATGGCGCACCATACAAGGCCTCAAAAGGTGCCATCTGTATACTGGAGTGATAAGTGTTGTTGTAGGCAAACTCTACTAAAGGTAGGTGATCTTCCCCACAAAATCGATTATGCAAGCTCGGACCATATCTCCAAGTTTTTGTATCGTCCTTTCCGATTGTCCATCTGTCTGGGGATGATAAGCAATACTCAACAAGGCTTTAGTGCCAAAATACTTCCGAAAACTCTGCCAGAAATGTGAATTGAAACGACTATCTCTATCCGAAATTATTGAAGTTGGCACTCCATGTCGTCTCACTACTTCTCTGGTATAGATCTCGGCTAACTTTGACACTTGATAATCTTCTCGGATTGGAATGAAATGAGCCGACTTTGTCAGTCTATCAACAATCACCTGTATGGAATCATATCCTCGAGGAGTCCGAGGCAACTTTGTGATGAAATCCATAGTGATTTCATCCCATTTCTTCATTGGTACCAGCAATGGTTGCATTGCTCCATACGGTTTTTAATGATTGGCTTTTACTTGAAGACACGTCAAGCAGTTCTCCACAAAGCGTCCTACATCTTGCTTCATACCGGGCCACCAGTAGTATGGCTTTAGAGTGTGATACATCCGCGTACTACCAGGGTGAACCGAATATCTGGTACAGTGAACATCCTTTAGCAACAACTGTCTCGCCTCGCCATGTTTCGGAACCCAAACTCGCTCTTGAAAAGTCTTGATTCCTTGCGCATTTTCCACTAGTTTCTCTGCATAACTAATCATTCTTTCTTTCTTCAAATCATTAGCCTTTCTTTGACATCTGCGTATCACCTCTGGCAATCGACTCACAACTCCCATTCGAGTCGATACGACTCGAATAGGCGGCTCTTTACGACTCAGTGCATCCGCTACCACATTAGCTTTACCGGGATGGTAAAGTATTTCACAATCATAATCGTTTAGCAGATCCATCGACCGTCTATGCCTCATATTTAACTTTTTCTGATCGAACAGGTATTTCAGGCTTTTGAGATCTGTGTAAATCTGGAACCGTACGCCATATAGATAGTGTCGCCACATCTTTAATGCAAAGATTATTGCTGCCAACTCTAGATCATGTACTGGGTAAGCTTTCTTGTGCGACTTTAGTTGTCGAGAGGCATAGGCAATCACACGCCCTCTTTGCATCAGCACACAACCAAGACCAATT
This sequence comes from Cichorium intybus, assembly GCA_023525715.1. NCBI lineage: Eukaryota > Viridiplantae > Streptophyta > Magnoliopsida > Asterales > Asteraceae > Cichorium > Cichorium intybus. Next base: position 43,369,690 of record CM042010.1, on the reverse strand, counting down.
AGGGAGGCATCGCTGTAGAGAACAAAGTCTTCCCCTCCCTGCGGTAAAGCTAACACTGGAGCTTTACACAATTCATTTCTCAATTGCTCGAAAGCTGACTGTTGCGCCACAGTCCAGCTAAACTTCTCTGTTTTTTTGTCATTTTGGTTAGGGGTGTAGCTATACGAGAAAATTTTTCAACAAATCTCCGATAGTAACCCGCTAACCCCAAGAAACTACGAACCTCCATCGGACTCTTTGGCGGCTCCCAACTCATTACAACATCGATCTTTGCCGGATCCACTTTTATACCGTCTTCATTTATTACATGGGCGAGAAATTGAATTTCCCGTAACCAAAACTCAAACTTCGAAAATTTTGCATATAACTTTTTATTACGAAGAAGATCTAACATTTGTTGTAAATGAAATCTATGCTCATCTCGACTCTTTGAGTAAATTAAAATGTCGTCGATAAATACAATTACGAATTTATCGAGAAAAGGACGACAAATCCGATTCATCAAATCCATAAAAGCGGCTAGAGCATTAGTCAAGCCAAATGGCATGACTAAGAACTCGTAATGGCCATACCTCGTCCGAAAAGCCGTCTTCACAATATCAACTTCTTGTACCCTCAATTAATGATAACCGGATCTCAAATCAATATTTGAAAAATGCATGGCTCCGTGTAGTTGATCAAATAAATTATCGATCCGCGGTAACGGATAACGATTCTTTATCGTGATCTTGTTGAGTTCTCGATAATCTATACACATTCTCATGGAACCATCTTTCTTTTTCACAAAAAGTATAGGTGCACCCCACGGAGACGAACTCGGACGAATAAACCCAAGTTCCAATGACTCTTGCAACTGTCTCTTTAATTCCTCCATCTCGGAACCGGTAAGGTGGTCGAGCTACCGGCTTCGCCCCCGGTATTACATCGATCACAAATTCAACTTGCCGATTCGGTGGTAAGCCTGGAAGATCATCTGGAAATACATCGGGATAATCACCAACCACTTATACTTCTTTAATTTTGGGAGGTTTTGACTCGACACCAATCACATGTGCCATAATTAATTCACCCCCTCTTTCCATATATCTCCAAGCCGTTGCCAATGATACTATCGGTACTTTTCGAGAACGTCTTTCACCTCGTATCAAGATTCGGGAACCACTCGGCGTTTTTACAGAAAGTGTTTTCTCATGACAATCCGTATGACCTCTATTGTCAGCTAACCAGTCCATCCTGATTATCACATCAAACTCATGATTAGTAATCGGCTTCAAATCAATAAGGAATGTAACCCCAAAGATCTCAAGCCAACACTGTTTATACTGACTCTTTACAAAAGCACATCTTCCATCTGCGACATCTACTATTACTTTCTCATATAAATCAACTAGCGAAATATCCAGTTTAGAAGCAAAGGACACCGATATAAAAGACACAGATGCACCAGAATCAAAAAGTACTCGCGCTTGAGAAGAGTTCAAGCTAAAAATACCTGTGATAACATCGGTCTGATCTCGGGCCTCATCAACGGTTAACTGAAAAGCTCTCGTTTTCACGTGACCGCCGCTCCTGTCTCTCCGATCATCTCTATCTCGACCTCCTCCTCGTCTGGTCTTTTGGAAATCTTTCTGAGACTCGGACTTCATCTTTGGGCACCCGGGACGAATATGCCCACTCTCTCCACAGTTAAAGCAAACAGGACGGCTTTCGGTACATTGACGGGCCATATGTCCCGTCTTTCCGCATTGAAAACAAATCGATGGTGGAGTACGGGAATCACATTCCCCCGTATGTTTTTGCCGACATTTCTTACACCATCTCTCCTCGTTCTTCTTCGACTCTCCACGGAATTGAGAACCCGTGTTAGTCGATCTCTGTGTATTATCTCCAACTCTACTATCCCACTTTCTTTTCAATCCAACACTTTCTCTCTCAATTCTTCTCTCCTCTTCCTGTCTTTGTAATTCTCTTTCCCTCGTTCTTGCTGCCTCTGCAACTTGTTGATACGTAGTATACCTTGAACCTTAAAAAAACTCCTGAATTTGGGTCTTTAAACCCCACATGTAACGATCCATTCTGTGTTCTTCAGTATCTAATTGGTGGTGCGTGAGCCTCGCCTTCTCGTTAAAGTCTAACGTATATTGTTGCACCGTTTTCGACCCTTGTTGTAATTTCAAGAACTCCTCTTCTATACCCTTCATGGCATTATTAGAACAATAATGTTCCATGAATTTTAGTTTAAACTATTCCCAATTCAACGTAAGCGCTAGGCTTTCTCCAACCTCCATGCATGTATTCTTCCACCAAAACTGTGCATCCTCTTTCAGTAAGTTCGTTACAAATTCAACTTTATCGGCCTCGTCGCATTTACTTGTACGAAACATCTTTTCAACATGTGTCAGCCAATTTCTGGCTGTTATGGGATCATCCTTTCCATAAAAATCATATGGTTTGCACTTTTGGAAAACATGATAAGTGCACTTTCTTGCTTTCTCTGGTTCTCTAGCTCCACTGGCCTCAGTAAATATCTCTCTCTAGTCCTCCCTATGCTCAGGTTGGACCGGAATTGGCCTCGAAGTACCTCCAGTTGTAGCCTCCGCTTGAGGCTTCAGATAGGTAGGTAACAACTCTTTAAGTGCTTTGGCTACCTCAGCCGCAATCATAGCTTGCATATTACTCTGTGTCTCAGGAGGTCGCTCTCCCTCGGGTTGATGCTCTTTACCCGAATCTCATGATCCCGATTGATCTCTGGATGGATCACCACGCTCTTTTTCTTTACCAGTACTCATTTCAACTGAAAAGAAAATTAACTCATTTAGCATTCACCACCATAATACTCAATATGGTTGTATAATCAACTCAATTTGTATGCCACCATACTCAATATGGTTACATAATCAACTCATTTAGTACCCCACGAAGGATAGCTACTCGGGACTCTTTGGGACTTCTCCACCTCATTGGTTTAAGTCTAAACCCATCTCAAGGTTTAATTCTCTTAAACCACAGCTCTGATACCAACTTGTAATACCCGGTTTCTCAAATTTAGGATACACCAATAATTTAATCAAACATAAGTATTATTATGGTGTAACCCCCAAAGATGAGTAACAAGTTCTACACGATTCTATAAAAAGCATAGTTTAAGTGTTAACTTATGTACAAACAAGTTTCATACTAGTTTACTCAAAATTGGATTTTACAAAAGACATAGTCCAACACAAGAAGTAAGTAAATCCAAGTCCCCTTCAGCAATCCCTCCGTGATGTGCTTCCCACTATCAACATTACCAGAACCTAACACAAACCACAATAACAAACAGGTTATGAGCTTCAAAAGCTCATATGTAATTAGGGAATAATTTGGTTATATATTCCAACAACTCGTTTAAGTAGATCTCAAATGACTATCTCAGTCATTAGTGTGTTACACACATTATTACTCTTTAATTCAAATACTTAAACTTTGTTTTACTCAACCAATCCAACATGGTATATTTTTGATCTGCAGCAAACAATACAACAATACATAATTCATCTAGTATATATAACTACTCATCTGAGGTTGAATCGATATGTGGAACTCCAGAATCTCATGTGTGATCCTGTCTAGCTTTAGCTGTAACACAACAGCTAAATTTCAATACTCAAGCCTCTTAATAACTTTAATCATACTCAATATCGACAATAATCAAGAAATTAGAATCATATAGGAAAGTTGCAACCATATAATAGTAATAACATTCTAGTTATAACTCTCCACTCCACCATTTCGACCCATTTAATCACATAAACTCAACAACAAGCATATCACTAGCTCGGGTCTAAGGTTAAACTCTTTTTACACCCACTAATCCAACAATTTCACTCTAACATCATCAATTTACAGGTGGTTCATCGAGACCACATGAAACCACCTCAAATCAATCCACCGAACCGTTAAAACGAAGTCAAAATCCAAGAGGGTTACCTTTCAAACTCAAAGTATCAATCCCTAGCTTCAATTCGTGAACAACAAGCTTTAATCTTGACTTAGGAGGTTTAGAATCGATTTTATTGGGTTTGTAAGGGTTTGGATCAAAATGGGTTTTACCTAAAATGAAGGAATTTCGCATAATAAAAACAGGCCTGAACGCGTAACCCGACCCCGGTTACTGAACACGACCCATGTTCAGTTACGAAAATCATTCCATTTACTCTGTGGGTGCAGCACGATCCGGGTTGGTTTACATGACCCGGGTTCTTGTCGAACACGACCCGGTTTAATTTCGCACAATAAAAACAGGCCTGAACGCGTAACCCGACCCCGGTTACTGAACATGACCCATGTTCAGTTACGAAAATCATTCCATTTACTCTGTGGGTGCAGCACGATCCGGGTTGGTTTACATGACCCGGGTTCTTGTCGAACACGACCCAGTTTTATCTACACGGCCCGGGTTCCTCTTTTTCCAAATCTTTGTAACTCATACTTGACTCGTGTCTTTGAACACGACCCGGGTTGACCTTGTAGGAACTAAAGTTGTTTCTAATACCCTTTTTAACATCTAACTCCTCCTAGCTGGGTTTCTATACATCCTAACTCGTATTATAACTCATCTAATCTCATTTATATTAAAATTAACACAACCTTACCATAATTTAAAGTTACGGTATTACAATATCCCGAATCTGCCAACAGTTTCGTCTCTGGCGTTGAAGAGGAGTGCATCTTGTCTTTCGATAGGTACTCAGAGGATTTTGCAAAAGTCTTTGTGGAATTAGTGCTTCGGAGACCATTTGAGCTTGCATGGGGCTTCTTAAAGAACTTTTTGTTATTGGAGGAGTAGAGAGCAATAACTTCACCATTTTCATTTAGATTGTATTCCACATCTTCCTTGTCATCATCACTTATTTCCTCTTCAGCATTCTCGGTCTTGAGACAAGGGCAAGAGGACCAGCATTCTAATGATCCTCTAAGTTTGCCATGACATCACCTTCGTGTGATTTAAGAAGATTAAAAACCACACCCAATGCTAAGAATCTTGGTTCTCATGAGACTTTACCATGATTGTAATGGGTGTCCATTCTTTTCTCGGACTCTTCATGAACTTAACGTTTATATCATGAGTACTCTTCTCTACACCATATTTTTCAAGGCTGCAGACCGGATCACACAACCTCTTGATGGTTTTATCTATTGATTCAAAATTTTTTTGTGTAATATTCCCAAAATATCTTTTTCTTTTCTTCATCACGACAGTACCTTTGTACCTTACCTTTAATATTCCCAAGACATCTTTTGGTGACTTCGCTCTATGGATGTGTTTGTAGACAACTGGGGAAAGACCACTTCCTAGTTCTTACATGCAGCGTTTGTCGTTGTTGATCTTTTTATTATTTGCTGCTATTATCGCTTCGTTCTCTACAATTGCACCTGCTACGAATCTTACATGAAGATCATCGACAAATGGTCCTTCGGTGAAGGATCTCCAGAGATCTTCGTCAATCCTGGTTAGATTGTCTTCTATTTTGTCAGTCAACTGATCATAATGTTCAGGGATCAACATCGGAGGTATGTTAGAAGAACCCAGTAAACTTGCGTAATTCAACAGAATATTGTTATTGTTGAAATTCGCAATCGAATCATAAATTTTAAGATATGTGTTGTAATCGAATGAGAATAAAACTTCGAAAAAGCGAAAACCAGATCTGGAAACAAATCTAATCTGAGATTCAATGTAAGAAAAAAATATTCCAAGAACGATAGAACAGTGAAAACCTGCTCAAATACAAATTGTTAGAATCAAATTCGATGAATAACTCAACAATAAAACTGAGATCATGGATCAAAAGATGAATAGACAAGAAATATGAATATAAACAATGTTAAATGCTTAGATTATACGTGTTAATGTAAATGCCGAAGATGTTGAGTAATTGAGGTATAATCAAGAATAAAGGAACTTCAAGCAGCTGAGGTACCTTCCAGCAGTTGAGGACCAAACTTGGTAAATCCAAGTTTGGGTCCGAAATTCTCCATTGTTGAATGGATCTGAAAATGAAAATTCCGGAAGCACAATACCGAAATCAAAGCACAATACCGAAATCATAGTACAATACTGAAGTTAAAGCACAATACCGAAATCAAAGCACAATACCAAAGTCAAAGCACAATACCGAAATCAAAGCACAATACCGAATATTAAGGATCCGAACATTTGAGGATGCGAAATTGGCAATGTGCTGAAGTTCTAACATGCAGAAATCCATGATCAGAAAGTCTTGAGCTGGACCAGTAGCCGCTGTATCACCAAATCTCTGATCCTTCCAGCAACGGAAGTCCACTAGCAACTGATGATCACGAGTTCAAGACTATGTAGACTAGTGATAGGCTTGTACTTTTGTAATAGTTTATTATTATTAGTTGTACTTGAGATCTGATAGAGATTTTCTACTCCGATAAATACGAGTCTTGGGTCATGAAAATTAAGGGAGATTCTAGAGAATTTTGTGAGGAAACTATCACTCCAATGTAATGTAAAGGAATAGGAGGAAGGGCTGGAGAATTCTCTCCAGCCACCGTAAGAACATCAAGAACATCCTATTTCCTCTAGATCTCCACATTTTCTCTTCTTCTATCCATTCTTCTATCTATTCTTCTATCCATTCTTCTATCCGTTCTAGATCTCCATGTAATTCATATTAGACTAGAAAGGGTGTTTATGAGCTTAACTTTAAATCTGTAACACCTTTTTGTTTATCAATGAAATATACGAATTACATCGTATCGTTTAATGATTGTCTTTTAATTTCTGCACTTGTTTTTTACAATTTATTTAATATTCAACAACTTTATATTTCAAGTCATTTATATTTTCTGCATCGTTTCTTTACATTTTAGCACTTAATTTATTTATATATCTTCGTTTATTGTTGAGCGAAAGATCTTGGACCCGAAAACCCTCGAGTTTTCGTATACTTTTAATTTTCAACAATTGGTATCAGAGCTATAGTAGCTGGCCATAAGGTTTTTATGAACTTTGAAAATGCGTTATTAGTCCGTTGGATGCTACTGTGCTCAATTTCATTTATGCAAAAACAAAAACAAAATCGTAAAGGAAGAAAATGTCTGAAATATGTAAAGACAAGTAAAAAAATCATTTTTCGTAATTTAAACATTAATATGTTTCCAGACGAAACATGTTTTTGTTGGAGATTAAAAACAAAATTTACGATCGTGATTCAAATTATGGCTATTTTTGTTCAAAAATGGTTTATTGAAAATTTCTATAAAAACGTTAAATTTTGCTGAAAAATGTTGAATTTAATTTATATTCCTTGTGAATTTTTGAATTTTTATATATTTGGGGGAATATAAATTAAATAATTTTAAAAAAGAAATAAGTCAGCTCACATATCTTTTTTGTCTCCTTTCACCAAAAGTCAGACCTTGGGAACATCTCTTTCACTTTCTCCCACACCCTTTAATTTTTCAGTACCTTTTGTCTGATGACATCACCCACTTTTCCACCAGTGACATCACTCATTTCTTCCTTCAGTGACATCACTTTTTTTTCTCCACAAAGATTGAATTTATATATCAAGCTTTGGTAATTCATAACACCAAAGTATAACCACACATCAACCTTCTATCCATGTTTCAAGACTTAGATGCATAGTAACACCTATAAGTTGAGGAATTCCAGATTTTGCCCAAAGAAGTCCGTCGTTGTTCTCCATCAGAAATTTCCATCAGAAATTCATTAGAAATTTCTATCAGAAAATCTCATAAAAATTAAATTTCTATCCGAAATTTGCTGAAATTTTCATCAGAAATTTCTAATCCGAAAATTACATCAAAAAAATAAATAAATAAAATAAAATAAAAAAATTATAAAAAAATTAAAATTAATAAAAATTAATAAAAAGGAACGGAGAGATGATGATCGATGAACCAAAAATCAAAAGAAAGCGAGACTAGTTCAACTTCTAATACATTATCAGAAGATTGTGGAAAAGAGAAATTGAACTGAGGTATCACCTTAGTTGGGTGAAAGTAAGAGCCTTCAGCAAGCCAAGACTCAACAAGGTGACTGCTGACAAGGAAAGTGACAACGCCTAGTAATATCAAGTATTTTAGTCGTTGTTGAGCCCTATTCTTGGGGATTTTATATCATATATGTTGTGGTATTTTCACTTTTTGTGTCAGTGTTTGTTTTGAAAGAAAAGATGTAAACAGGGACTAAAAGCGTACAAAATGGAAGAAGTTTGAAGATAAAGACAAAACAGTCAAATTCGCACGCGCACCGCGGATATGTACAAGGGCGCGACGCGTTGAGTCATGATTGAGGCGGTGGAGAAGATTCAAATGCCAAAGAAATGGGGATAAACTAGCACGCGCGCCGCGGAATCTAAGTGCGCGCGGCGCGGTCTTTTACTTTTCAAAACTATAAATAGAGGGCTCTAGGTCGAAATCAGTAGCAAAAACCTGGCATAGGAACGACCCCCAAGGCTTCTTTGACTCCGAGTTTCAGTTTTCAGTCGACCATAATTGGTATTTATGTTTTTCTCTTTTAATTTCAAAGTAGTTTAGTAGTTTTGGTAGCTTTGGCTAGTGTTATTGGGTGTGACAACCATTGGCATTAGTTTTTAGTTTCTGAAAGTTTATGTTTTCTGTTTTGGAACAAGTTGGATCTGAGTTTTTAATAGTTAATCATTCGGTTGGTGTTAATTGCTCTCTTTTCGGTGTTTTATGCTTTTGGATTAATTTTGGATGTTTGATTGTGTTGGATGTTTTGATTTGATCTTTGTTACTTCTGATTTTGAAATACATTTCTGATTTCAGTAAGTACTTAGGTTAGTGTTGGTTTTAGTTTAGTTGATGCTTGATTTGGAATTGTTGAATGTTCATGATTTCTGGATTGTTTTGGTAAAAGTCGGAAACTAGATCCTCTGGCTGTAGTGTGACACTACAGCTGGTAATCTGTTGCCTACCTTGACCACGTAACTCCTGTGGATCGACCCTGACTATCGCTATACTAGTGCGTGTTAGGTTATTTTACTATTTTTGACCGCACGACGACCTAGGCATGTCAAAGTTTGGCACCGTTTCCGGGGAGTTGTGAGCTTGAGAGTAGGCGATCTGTAGGACTTTTAGTTTCTGATTTTGGTTTTAGTATTCAGATTTTTAGTAGGTTAGTATTCGTCTTTTTGGTTTTGACGGGCGTGTTGCACTAGTGCATGCGTACCCGTCGGGGTGGGCAGTTATCACCCTTGTGTTTTGACTGAGAGATCGAACGAACCGCAAGCAAGAACCGTGCACGTAGACGTTTAGGTACAATGAGTTTTAGTCATGTTAGTAGTAGTATTGAGGATGTTACCCATGAGCCTTCGGGCGAGGTAACGGGGGCAGTTCCATTTATACCCTGGCTATCAGAATTTCAGTTTGAGAGCACGAGTGCTACTGATGGTGCGGTTTCAACCCCCGCATCAATACCATCATGCACCCCGCCTTCTGTTCCACAACTTCAACCACAATCTACAAACCCTTTCACATCTGCTATGTCTTGGGGAGCGGCGACCCGTGATGGCACCCCAATGACCATGCAGCACACTACCATTTCTCAACCACAATCACAACCATTACAACCACCATTAATCTTTAAACCACAAACCATTTCTCAAACCATACCACAACAGCAATATCAACCGCAACTTCCACAGCAGCAGTACCAATATCAGGAGGTTGAGCAGAGCTATGAGGACGAGGAAGAAGGATGGGTTCCGCAACAGCAACAACCACAGCAACAATGGAACCGAGGTCGGGGACCTCCAAGAAGAGCACCACAGCAACAACCACCGCAAGGTCAGCAAGGGTACAACAATGATCATCAATATAACGGTAATTTAGTTAGACCTTTGTACTTTGCACAATCGAGAGGGCAGTCGGTTGCATCGCACTTCCAACCGCGGGAATACGATGATTCATCGCCCATTTATATTCCAGATGATGTAGACACTCAGGTAGAAATTAGACCACAACTTTTAGGAATATTGCCTGAATTTAGGGGATATAAACAGGATGATCCATACAATCACTTGTATGAGTTTATAGCGATAGCAAATACCAATACCCCTAGGAACATGAATAAGAATATTTTTAGGTTAAGGTTGTTCCCGTTTACTTTGAAAGACCGGGCCAAGTATTGGTTCACGTCTCTTCAGTCTAATAGTATTACTACATGGGACCAGCTTAAAGCTAAATTCTTGGAAGAGTTTTACCTGGCGAGTAAGACGACAGAAATTAGGAGAGCCATCCAGAATTTTCAACAAAAGCCTGGAGAAGCCTTTCACGAAGCTTGGGATCATCTGAAGGAGTTGATGAGGTCGTGCCCTCATCACGATATTCCAAAGTGGCAGTTGGTCAGGTATTTCTTTGAAGGGGCAAGTGAGACGAATCAGGCGATTATCAATGCATCGTCCAGTGGCACTATCATGATGATGGATCCTGATGAGGCTTGGCAGTTTTTGGAGTAATTGAGTAATGGATCCAAGGAGAATTTCTCCACTAGAAAGACGGTAGACACAGCTGCAACAGTGGGAGCTGATGCAGATTGAAGGAAAGAGGTCAAGAAGGAAATAAGTGAACTCAACAAGAAATTTGATAGACTGATGTCTACTCTACAGAACGGACCTCAGACTCAGCAACAAGGAGGGCAGAGAACACAAGAGGCAAATCAGGTTTATAGTCAGGGTCAAGGTCAATACAATAATGGACGACCTTATAGACCATATAACCAGGGTCAGCAAAATTTCAACAATCAAAGGCAGAACAATTATCAGGGCCAGTCATCTAATCAGCCCAGACAGTATCAACCAGCAAACAACAATGGCAATGCAAGTGGGAGCGGTAACAACAACAACAGCAGGGGGCCAAATAATTCCAACAACAACAAGCATGCCCCAGGAACTCGTGAATATGTGACCGCAAAGATGTACGAGATGTTTAACACCACGCAGCAGCAGTCTCAGGCCAATGAAAAAGCCATCGCCAACATGGAGAGGCAGATCGTTCAGATGGCTAAGGATCAAACAAAGAGAGATAATGGTAAGCTGCCTGGTACCACGGAAATCAACCGAAACCATACTCAGCGAGCAGGAAAGGAGCATGTCAATGCTGTTGAGTCAGAGTGGAGGAAGGTGACCATGGAAGATTTTCTAGGTTATGAAAGTGAAATTGAGGGTCAGAATAGAGAGAATGAAGATAAGGATGAAAGTGAAAGCATGGAAGATGTTAAAGCTAAAGTCGAAAAGGAGGTTAGAGAAGAAAAAGAAATTAAGGTTGAGAAGGAACCTCAACTAAAGAGGACAAGGATGTCCAAGAGGAGGAGCAGCCAATGGTGGCTGGAATTAAACAAAGGAAGAAGGGTAAGAAGGAAAAGAAAAGGTAGGAAGTGCCAAACAAATCAACTGGGCCATCAATGAACCAACCTTTGTGGGACGAGCTTAAAAACACCCCTGAGGATACAAGAATTCTTCAGGAGATGTGTGAGAAAAATGGAAAGAGCAAGACTCCCACACCTGACACTGTGAGGTTGACAATCAAAGCTAGTGAGGCATTGTTGGGAACATTGCCCAAGAAGGAGAGGGATCTTGGATCGCCATTGATTACTGCCACGGTAGGAGATGTGGTCATTAGGAATACCTTGCTGGATTTGGGGGCAAGTGTTAACATATTACCGGGTTACTTGTACGATAAATATAAAAATGAGGAATTAGAGCCCGCTAAAACAGTGTTACAACTGGCTGATCAGTCAACCAAGGTATCCTGAGGCAAGTTGACCAATGTAATAGTGAAAGTTGGTGATTTCTTCTATCCCCTGGACTTCTTAGTCATGGAATACGAGAGTCAGGAGGACGCGCCTGCGCTGATCCTGGGATGTCCGTTTTTGGCTACAGCCGGTGCCATTATTGATTGCAAAACGGGAGACTTAGATATCTTCTTTGGGTCAAGGAAACGAAGGCTAAATATGTTTGGGAGTCCCATATCTCTACCTCAAGGGTATGATGATAAGTATTGGAGCAGCAGTCCGCTGATGGAACCAGGGATCAGAGATAAAGGAAAAATATGGACCTGAACAGGAGAAGGCAAAAAAGAAGAAATTTTGAAGGAAACAAAAGAGCATCCGTTGTCAACCATTGACAAGGAGGAGCTGCTGGATATGATGAAAACGATGGAGACAAGGCATCAGCAATATGAGAAGGATGCAAGGGATAGGGAAGCGAAGGTTTTCCAACTTCTGGAAGCACACCAGCAATGGATTAGTCAGGTTAGTGATAGGATGCCACAGTTGACGTCACTGCTGCCAACGATGGTCCACAATTTCGCACCAGACTATAAGATGATGCCATAAGAGTATCGAGAAGAGTAGGAGCAGGAATAATTCGTCTGGCTGAAGACGTTAAACTTAACGCTTGTTGGGAGGCAACCCATCTTTTATAGGTTAGGTATTGTCTTAGGAGTAATTAGGAAGATATTATTATCGTCAATGCAGGTGTTATTGGTTCATGGCAAGTGTGGGGTCATTATGAAGGAAATTTGGAAAATTGCACACCGCGCCGCAGGTAGGTGTTTTGCAGGCCGCGGGGTCCTAGACCAACCCGATGCGCAGGGGTTGATTTGGGAACACGCGCGCCGCGGTAACTACTTATCCATGTCGCGGGAATCGATCGGTCAGATTCTTCCTTTATAAGGTACGTCGCATTCACTATTCACACACACAAACCCACGCCACGCCTCAGAGCTCCGATCATCCGACGTTTTTCTCGCATTTTTCTCGTTCATTTCATTACTACTATAGAGGTATGTCATTCTAACTAGTTTTTACTTGTTAGAACTAGCGATTAGGCTTTGAAATTGGTTGATTTCTCTAGAAAATGAAAAACTTAGAAATCGGCAATGCTGGCTTGTAGGGTGTTTTGTTTGCCAAATGATCACCCTAGAAGAGCTAGTCGGTGCTTAGGCTACCTTGTAGTGTGTTTGGATCGAGTTAACATGTGAAAAGCAGTGAGATTAGGTTTGGATTTCGAAACAGACGCTCGCCGCGCCGCCCTCTGGTTTATGGGCCGCGCCGCGGTTCGGTGGGGAAGATAAGGACTTATTTTGCAAATTTTTTTTTTGTTTTGTGTGGTTTCCGTGTGCAGATGGCTTTCAGGTGCGATCATCCTTTTCTCTAGTTCCCCGAGGGTCTGTAGAGTTCGATCGAGTACACTCAGAGGAGGGATGCGCTTATTAGTCGCCGGGTTCTCGAGGCGACGATCATAGATCGGGATATTCTCGGGACGGCCGGACTCTGGGACCAGATCGAGCCTTTTCGTCATCGCACGTCGTCCCATGGGGAGGCTACATTCACGTGTCATGGTTGGGACAAGTTTATGGCCAACTAGGACGATACAGTTTACGCCGAGCTTCTCTTGGAGTTTCTCTCCACGGCCCGCTACGCACCGTCTTCGACAGAGGCCGATCCAGGTTAGTCGAATTCAGATTGGGGGGAGTCCCCAGGGAGTGCAGTCTCAAGGAGTTCGGAAGGCGCACGGGTATATACACGGAGGAGGAGCTCCAGAGCCAGCACTTTACGCCATTTCACCGGGCGTGTGTTCAGGGGCAGGCCGCACGGGATGCCAATGCAGTTGTTTGGGCCACGTTGTCCAACGTGTAATTCGAGGCGGGGTCGGCTAGGGAGAGCCAGCTCCGCAACCCGCTTCACCGGCTCATGCACCGCATCGTCACCACTTCTATCATGCAGAGGGAGGGGGCGAGAAGGTGTCCGGTGAGGACATGACATATTTGTGGGTGCTCCTCGACCCTGCCAGGCTCCTCAACCTGCCGTATGCGTTAGCGGTTTCTCTATCCACCCGGGCGACGGGTGCGTCTGCCAGCAGTCCTTTGACCTGCAGGCACTACATTACCCGCCTGGCCCAATCTTACCGGTTACTCACTGCTACCACCGTGGCCTCCCTGACGGCGATTCCTCCAGTCCACACATCGGCGCGGGAACTGGAGAACATGCACCTGATCACCCAGCCACGGCCTGGGCATTTTGTGAGAGAGATGAAAGGTTTTCTGCAAATCTATGAACTAAAACCCTAAGTTCACATGCAACCTAGATTAGATCTATGTTTTCTTACTTTGAACATGTAACTAATTCCTAAAGGTAAAACAAAAATTAACCAAAAGAATAAAATAGAAAAACTAACCTTTTAGTTGTTTCTTGCAAGCTAAGCAGCACAAGTGTCCTGCCTCAAATGAGATCACACCCAGGGAGCAGGAGGTGGACGAAATCCAGAGAGAGGGAGGAGAGAAGATTGGCGTGAATTATGATGCCTGGGGTCTCTATTTATAGGCTCCAGGTGGTTACAGATAAACCTTAGAGATAAACCTTTTTAATTCAAATCAAGATAAACCTTTTATCATTTGAATTAAACCTATTTATCCTCTATTTATCAAATTCAATATTAAGGATAAATATATCCAAAAAATCGCCAACATTAAACCAACCAGGACAGTCACTACTCAACTATTGAGTAATTACAAAATAGCCCCTGCACTTGTAATTAATCAAATTAATCACCAAATTAAATCCAATTAATTCCAGATTAATTTCTAATTAATTACTATAGTTTCTAATTAATATATTATCACTTTAATATATTAATAAACTATTTATTTAATTCCTATTGATTTATTAATCATATAATAAATCAATCTTTCTCTCTCCGGAACTTTCTACCAAACCTCTAGCTATGAGGGCAACCCAAATGGACTTTGCTACTATTAATTAGATAAATACTAATTATTAGTCATGGCTTAGACACCTAATCCAACAGTCTCCCACTTGGATAAGTCTATGACTAAAATTACCAATTTTAACCTCTAATTAATCAGCAACTGTAGCTTCCTAGAAACCGCTGCCGAACTCTGACCTAGTCAGTTCTGTCCAATGATAAGTGATCATATGATCCTCCGTCCAACAAGATATTTTCAGACATGAGACATGGATTGAGATCAATCTCTGTCTGGCACTGTTTCCTGATTTCCGATTTTGCTTATGACTTTTAGACTTCTAATTGAACGAATCAATTTAGTCCTGGCTGGCCAGCACTTCAGTCAACTTCAAAATCATCGAGTGGCCAACTGATATCTGTTTCCCATCAGGGTCATGGGACGAATAAGCTTTGACTAATATGTTATATCTTTTACCCGACAAATCACTCACAACAGCACGTTTTATAACACCGAGTTACCGATGCGTTTTCGTACTATCAATGAACAACCGCCTTGCAAATTATAACTCATATCTCTCCACTTCAAGACCATAAGATATTATCGTCTCAACATTGCTCGTGATGTAATCCATGAAGCAATCTATTGAGCGTGGGTTTATCCAATACTCAAATCTCCATTTCCAAGTACTCATGAACGTTGCAGCAATCTTATTGCTATGTCCAACTCCTTAGACAATCTACAAACCAATTCATGACAGTCTTCCTTCATACTTACTCCCTATGAGTATGAGCGACTGTGGATATTTGAGTAATCCAATTACTCAGGAAGTAAACATGCAAAAGCGAAACATGAAATCCGACTGGCAGCTACTCCTGCTTATTACCAAGTTTCCACGAGGTAATCACCAAGTCAGATTTACCATAACTATTATCGGTTTCTTATTTTCTTTTAAACTTTTAATTCAAACCTTTTTATATTTTGTCTATTATGACCTTTTCACTCTTTCTATGTATCCAAGTGTCTAACACTTTTACACTTTAATTGTAAATAATCCAATCGGATACTCTTCCGATGATATCTCAATTTGTCATTCTGTCTTTCTCTCTCACAACTCCATTCCGGTGATGTGTACTGTGACTACCCATAGTTCTCGGGATCTATAGTCTACTAGACTACACCCTAATACTATTTCGATGTGTCATGATGTGCCGGTGAACCACACGCGCTCCATCAGAAACCAACGAAATTCTTTAACCATGAAGTCCTACAGCACCACGTTCTAGTGTAAACAATTTCCGATTTGAAAAACCCTTTCAAATCAATCACCCTAATCATTTCCCAATGATTTCTCACGTCTGTTCAAAAATCCATTCAGTATTCTCAGCCAGGCAATATCCTGAATCCAACATATAATGCTCTAAGCATTAAGTCATCAAGATATGTTCATAACACTTTTGATTTGTCCAAGAGGCTCGAGGAACCTGATGTAATCTCACTCCAAGCCCTTTCGGAATCCTAAGATTACCAATAATCCTTGTGTCATGATTTCCGGAAACCATTTCCTTTCGGGGAATTTTTCTTATGCATCTTGAATCCCATCAAGATCATATTCTCAACGGCTAAGTCAATACTGTCAGTCTCATCTATCTCATAGATGTATATGAACCACGCAAATATGATGCACCTTCTTTGTTTCTTTCATGCCAATTCATTACACTTTGCAATGACATGAAACTCATTTCCTTAGATTATGCATCTTGAATCTCATCAAGATCACATTGGCAGAATTCTGATCTATCTAATAGATGCTCACAACCACCTGAGTATGTTGTATCTCTTAAAGTCTTTCATAGCGAACCGTTTCTTAACACCAAGTCATTACACTTTGTAATGAAAAGAGACGTTTCCTAGAATCAGTATGTAACCCACATACAGAGATAGCAGATAACAACGATACTCCCACTGGCTTTGACTTCTTTCGGACTATTCACAAAATCCAGAACATTTGGCACATTTTGTGAAACCAAAATCCAAACCTTTCCGACATATTAAAGGAAATCTTTCAGGCTATTCACAAAATCCAAACCTTTTGGCCTATTTTGAGAATCTGAATATCCTTTCTTGCGAGATGCCCATGGGACGAATCTCGGGGCCATGTACCTTTTGTAGTGGCATGCTCTATGTGAGTCCCTATTAGTGTGCCGGTAAACCACACACGCTCCACTAACGACTCATACTATGCCACGCAGAATCCTTTCGGATTTCATCTTCTATTGAGAGTGCTTTATTCGGAATCAATTGCTTGACTCCAAGTGATGACTCAATCAACCAGATGTTGTGTAGGTACATTTCTATGTTCCTTCTTTTGATGATTCAATTACTCCCACTGGTTCCTAGACCAGTTGTAAAATCGATCAAACTGTCACATAGACTGTGTCTCGCGCTAAGGTTCTTATTTGGCAGCAACCGGGCTCACCAATGCTTCCTAGTGGTCGGATTACTTATCCGTACCATCTTTAGTGTTTTACCACTAATCGGTATGTCACCCAGATCATAACTCTTTATGACGGTGACCAGAACTACAAGTCAAGCGAAGAGAGGGTATGTCAGGTTTAACAGGAATCTGATTCCTGGTCAAGGCCCAGTGGTGACTAAAAGGTTCTTTCACTTGGCTAATCCCTGGACTCCTTCAGGATTATTCTTACTCCCACTGTTTCCTTAGAACATGAGCTCTTTCTAAAAGGGCTCTTCTTTCAAAGGATAACCGGGATGGCCAATGAAACGACATCGCTGATTAGTTTCAGGCTTGTCATGAGATTCGGACGAATACTACATGACCCTGGACTTTCTATGTACTAGTGGGACGATCCCAGCTTTACATTTCAGACAGTGTCGACATAACCTACTTAGTCTAAGAAATGGTCGGAATATGGTTTCTACGGTCTGACTGGTTGAATATTCAATTCATTAAAAATACTAATCAGAAATGTATCTTATACATTGATGATCAAAAAACTATTTCGATCAACGCTCCATCATCTTCCCTAAGACACATTATAACCATTAATGTTCTTGGAAGAGGATAAACTGTGAAACATTTTCTCACTATGTTGTCACTCAGGTTCTGTTGATATTATACTTCCTTTTGAATCCTTGAACACCCCAAGGTTCCAATCAATCGCTTATTCCGACAAGCGACGCCATATTTGTCAAACTATTTGACAAATATCAGGAAGTGTAATCAATCGTGTTCTTGTTTGAAGATTCGAGCAATACACAGCAACTTATGTGTTTGTTGCTCAAAATCTTAAGGTCTTTTACATCTTATGTAAATTTTATGACTTTGTCAATATTGTTCAAGACATGCAATCATCACCTGACTCCAAGTCAACTGATTCCAAAATCCTATCCATTGGATCTTTGGGTGATTCCTTTCTTGCCACAATTAATTTTATTAAGAACTTAATTCATCATGTAACTCTAAGTCAAATGATTCCAAAGTCCTGTCCAACTGGACCTTTGGTTGAAGTGATTCTCATAAAATTCATTTTAACAATCATAAAGAACACAATTTATAAATCCAATCCCATTGGATTTATCAACATTCAAGTTATTACCATTTATGCCATTAACACATTCACACAACATTTCGAGGATAATTAAAACAATCATGCTAAAAAAAATATTTATTAAACCAGAATCATCCTCAGAACAATGTACTATGCGAATCCATGTCATATGTGTCTATAAACTAATAACAGGAATAAATATCTAGCCTAACTTAAACCCGCACGAGCTCCAGATCCAATCCGAATCAACTCTTGTGCGACACCATCTCGCATCCTCCAGGGTCCGTGCATACAGAGAAAATGTGTGAAACACATCCTGTATCAAGGAAATGAGGATAAGGTATTATGAGTTTTAAGATATTACTGAGTTTGCCAACCGGTTTGGCTTTGGAGCATTTTTCCAATCTTTCTGTAACTGTGTCCCACCTTATGGATTACCAGTTTGAAACATCGAACAATCGGTCCAGACGATCTGGATCATTTCTTGATGCACCTTAATACTACAATCCTGAAGCAGCTGAATCAATGGAACTATGCTTCTCCATGAACGACTCATACAGAGTAGACATTGAAAGCATTTCCACGATTGTCTTATCCGATTACCCTTCCTGTTCACCTGGATGAACAGATCAGCGAGTCGAGCTAATGCTTAACTCCCGATTACAAAGGGAAACCAGTTTTATTATGTTTGCCTATGTATCCCTCAAACTTGGGAGCATGCAAACTAGTGCTACTTCCTTCATGCTTGCAACTTCAAACTCTTTGAAGATCCTAGTTTGTTCCCTTTTTCAACCAGTTCTCGGAACCTTTCCTCAACTAGCAGTGCCAACTTATCTGACCCCAGGAATTCTAAATCCCTGCGGAACTCGGGGTCAATGATCAATAGCATAAGGCAACAAACTTCCTTGGACTCAATAGTCAAGGAGTCATGCTCATCACAAGCTGCTGTGTGATGCCATGTTTGGGAGCAGACACTCAGTCAGATATGGTTTGCCAGCAAAACTAAGAACTATTCTCTAATTGCAAAACCATATCACACAGTCAAGGCCAGTCAGCCTTACCATATTTAACAGGTGCTTTCTGAAGTTCTCAGAAATGGGTGAAGGAAGGGAAGGAGGAGAATGACACTTTCTTCAGACATATATAAAATTTGAATTTATTAGTTTAATTAATCCTTTTTAAATAATTACCCAATTTATTATTTAACAAGGCTAGGACCCAAAATACCCCAACTATACTGTGAAGAGGGATGTCGTAATCACAACACAGTGGTCATTAAGGTAGATAACATTTATCAATTTCAGTCTTATGAAATTCCTAGATCTGTGAGACTCATTGAACTGTTCAATGGCATGTTTAATCTCGGATATGCCCCACCGTTTGTGACTGGGATGCCGAGGATCACAAACCGGGTGTGAATAACCATGCAAATTAGCTTGGTACTCTCGGGGTCCATTATCATCTCAAATTGATGTGTCGGTTAACCACACACGCTCCATCAACAATGATAACACCCGAGAAACCCATTGCCACTCTTTATGAACCCCCATTGGTGTGCCGGTAACCCACACACGCTCCACCAACGTTTCATAAAGTGCAATGTGCAACTTCATGGATTAGCATCAAATTCACATTTTTTCTAAAGTAACTAGATTTGGGATTTTGTAAATGGTTCTAGTACTTTGATCATTATACTTTTAATGATTAAGCGGTCCTATCAAAACTGTTCGGCTAACGACCCTCCACTGATCAGGCGAGCGGTGGGCGAGAGTGTTCACCCATTAGACTGCCATTTTATAGGCAGCCTCCTTATACCCACTTTATAGATCAGCTTCGTGAATGAGGCCTACTATTGAATTGACTGACCAATTTTATCTTATACATATAGTATTAACCTTTAATAACATATATAAGATATATTTTAAAACCCTTTAAAATATTCCAGGTTTATCTTTTAATTTTACCAATTTAACTATTAAATTTAAAATTAAATTAAACCTTTAAAAATCGATTTAATTATCCTTTAATTAACAATTAATTGAAATAATTAAATCTTAATATTTTAAACATTTAAAATATTTTTCCGGATTTATCTTTAATTTTCGCAAATTTAAAAAAATTAATTAAATCCTTTGAATTATCTTTTAATTAACAATTAATTAAATTAATTCAAATGTGGATAGGTATTACCAAATTAATCAAATTAATTTTAAACCTATCTTAAACCCTTAAATTTCGAAATCAAACAATTTGGGTTTAAGGTTATCCATTTAATTAAACAATTAAAGTTACCAAAAATAGAAAACCTCCTAAAACCCTAATAAGCTTTTTTCGAAAATACTAAGGGGGGGGGGGGATTAGGGTTTCCAAAACCCTAATCCTAGAAATCGATCCAGGCAATAATTAGGGTTTATAAGCTTTAAACCCTAATTTTAGGAAAACTATTACAACAATTCAACAAGAAAACAACCAAAAGCTCTGATACCACTGAAAGGTTTTCTGCAAATCTATGAACTAAAACCCTAAGTTCACATGCAACCTAGATTAGATCTATGTTTTCTTACTTTGAACATGTAACTAATTCCTAAAGGTAAAACAAAAATTAACCAAAAGAATAAAATAGAAAAACTAACCTTTTAGTTGTTTCTTGCAAGCTAAGCAGCACAAGTGTCCTGCCTCAAATGAGATCACACCCAGGGAGCAGGAGGTGGACGAAATCCAGAGAGAGGGAGGAGAGAAGATTGGCGTGAATTATGATGCCTGGGGTCTCTATTTATAGGCTCCAGGTGGTTATAGATAAACCTTAGAGATAAACCTTTTTAATTCAAATCAAGATAAACCTTTTATCATTTGAATTAAACCTATTTATCCTCTATTTATCAAATTCGATATTAAGGATAAATATATCCAAAAAATCGCCAACATTAAACCAACCAGGACAGTCACTACTCAACTATTGAGTAATTACAAAATAGCCCCTGCACTTGTAATTAATCAAATTAATCACCAAATTAAATCCAATTAATTCCAGATTAATTTCTAATTAATTACTATAGTTTCTAATTAATATATTATCACTTTAATATATTAATAAACTATTTATTTAATTCCTATTGATTTATTAATCATATAATAAATCAATCTTTCTCTCTCCGGAACTTTCTACCAAACCTCTAGCTATGAGGGCAACCCAAATGGACTTTGCTACTATTAATTAGATAAATACTAATTATTAGTCATGGCTTAGACACCTAATCCAACAAGAGATGACGGAGGCACCTAGCTCGAGCCCACGATCATGAGACAGGTCCTTCAAGGCCACCAGGTGGCGATTGATGTATTTTTCTATTTTCTTTTGGGATATATGTACTGTACCTATGATACTACTTTTATTTTGTCTGTCTGTTTATATTTCATTGGTTTGTTTAGTTTGCATTTAATGTTTTCTTTATGAGTTATGCATGTAATACCATATGGAGGAGTTGTTTCAGGCAAGTGTGGGGTCACCGTACCCCCTCCACTTTCCTTGACCACCGGCGTGTTTCACTGTTGCGCTACAACTCCTGAATTCTGAGTCGAGGATTTTTGTTCGTGTTTTTGTACCTGTGACAACCAAGAACCATCGAGCAATCTACCGTCTAAGGGGTAACTCTTTCTCCCTTGATTTGAAATATTTTTATGTACAATAGGGACGTTGCGGTTTGAAGTGTGGGGTGTGGACGGTCGAAAGAGTGTTTTTGAAAATTTTTGCGAGAAATGAGTCTTTTTCAAAAATTTTAGCAATTTTTTTCAAAATTTTTAATAGGTTGTAATTTTGAAACGAATGGTTTCTGAATGTTATAGCTTTAGTATTTTTTTCAAGGAATACTATTGAGTTGTTATCATGCTATTAGTTTCGTCAAATAAGTTGAGTTTTAGGAGTTAGAAGATTGGAGTGTTTTAGGATTGGAATTTAGGAAGGAATTGTCAATCAGTGGCCTTTGTTGTTCGAGCCGGTAAATCTAAAATGGGTGGGACTTATGCACCTTGCCACCTAAGATCGTCTGGTCTGGGATGGTATTTCTGAAAGGTCGTTACACGGATAACATCGAAAGTCGTGGATAGTTCTTTAATGGCCTTTAGAATCTGAATAAGTACGTACACTTCACTGTGGACAGAAAATTTGTAATCAAGGGTTCTTTAGAAAGTCATGAATTCCAAAGAATATTCTGATTATGTTTTCAAAAACTATTTCACTCTAAATCCTAGGGCAATAAGCTTTGAAATTGAACACATTCAAAAATTGTTTAAGTCTCTATTAGAATTTGTTAAAAACACTATTGCTTGGTGATTTTATATCATATATGTTGTGGTATTCTCACTTTTTGTGTCAGTGTTTGTTTGGAAAGAAAAGATGTAAACAGGGACTAAAAGCGTACAAAATGGAAGAAGTTTGAAGATAAAGACAAAACAGTCGAATTCGCACGCGCGCCACGGATATGTACAAGGGCGCGACGTGTTGAGTCATGATTGAGGTAGTGGAGAAGATTCAAATGCCGAAGAAACGGGGATAAACTAGCACGCGCGCCACGATATCTAAGTACGCGCGGCGCGGTCTTTTATTTTTCAAAACTATAAATAGAGGGTTCTAGGTCGAAATCAGTAGCAAAGACCTGGCATAGGAACGACCCCCAAGGCTTCTTTGACTCTGAGTTTCAGTTTTCAGTCGACCATAATTGGTATTTATGTTTTTCTCTTTTAATTTCAAAGTAGTTTAGTAGTTTTGGTAGCTTTGGCTAGTGTTATTGGGTGTGACAACCATTGGCATTAGTTTTTAGTTTCTGAAAGTTTATTTTTTCTGTTTTGGAACAAGTTGGATCTGTGTTTTTAATAGTTAATCATTCAGTTAGTGTTAATTGCTCTCTTTTTGGTGTTTTATGCTTATGGATGAGTTTTGGATGTTTGATTGTGTTGGATGTTTTGATTGATCTTTGTTACTTCTGATTTTGAAATACATTTCTGATTTTAGTAAGTACTTAGGTTAGTGTTGGTTTTAGTTTAGTTGATGCTTGATTTGGAATTGTTGAATGTTCATGATTTCTGGATTGTTTTGGTAAAAGTCGGAAACTAGATCCTCTGCTATAGCGTGACAATACAGTTGGTAATCTGTTGCCTACCTTGACCACATAACTCCTGTGGATCGACCCTGACTACACCTATACTAGTGTGTATTAGGTTATTTTACTATTTTTGACTGCACGACGACCTAGGCATGTCAGAAAGCAAATTACTGATCACATCAAGACCAAGTAGTTGGTATCAGCACAATGGCAGCATCCAGATCCAACAAGTGATTTCAGAGCTAAATTCAAGGGTTCGTTTCTCGATGGAAGCAATTTCATAGTAGGGGCTGTAACGATTTAGTTCTTGCGGCGACATAGGCGCGTGCCAAGTCGCATTCGAATGCCAAGGTTCTAGAAGTCTGGACGTGCTATGGAGAAGGTTTGCACATCTCCTGGCACCAAGAAGTTTTGGGAAGAGCTGCTAACTTCAAATTTCCTATCAATTGAACTCAAAACAACAATAGCTCATTCAATCAGCAGCAACTTATCAACAACAAGAAATTTTCAAAATTTTCAAATTGTAATTTTCAAATTTTTGAACATATAGTGCGGATCACTTCTATCCAATAAAATTAATGACCAAGAAGATTTTCTCAAAATTTCAAGACCCCATCAACCTTTGGGGGGATCCAAGTTCACAGTACAACTCGGCCGATCACTCAAAATTTTCCTCACTTCAAAATTTTGATCATAAAATTTAGATTTTTGTGCTTTCATGTTTTTCATCAAATAATTTCTACATCACAACTGCTGTCTGAAGTGAATATCCCAACCTTTAACATTTCATATCATTTAGGGGGATATGTTGGGTAAATGCTTTGAAATATTGAGTGTTTTGAGGAATTGAAGATGAAGTCTATGTCACACCCCGATCCCTGGCGGAATCGATCAAGGCGTGATATATTGTTCAAAGTCTCATGACAACTATGTTATGATATGATTACATTCAATTAAGTACTAAGTAGGCAAACAAGATCCACAACATACAAATACAAATTCAAATACAAACAACATTTATTACATCAAATTTAAATAGTCTTGTGGGTTTCTAAGGTATACCCTACTTTTCATCAACTTCATTCTTCAAATCTGCATCATGGGTAAAAACAGGTCAACTACGAGAGTTGGTGGGTAATCTAGTTTTATTAAAGAAAATTGTGAGTTTGAAATATTTATAATTTGAAACTTGTTTTCTTTGGAAGTCGACAAGAAAGTATTATTGAGATAACGGTTTATAAATCAAAAATTGATTAACAAATGATAACAACAACAATAAGTCCTCACCCTGTATATACATATATATGTATATATATAGGATGAAGCATCTAATCATCATACACACTCAACCACGTGCAATCAATCACCTTAGCGTCCCAAGGCGGGGTGGTCAACCCAATAGCGCTATTATTGTCCATAACGTACCTCAAGAATACGGGCATAGTCATGGAGATTAGACTAAAAATGGTAATGCACTACAAGTACATGTAGCGTAAACAAACAATAATTATAAAAATAATGATTCATGTATAAATGTCCCAACAATGTCTCAATTGTGTTAAAATAATAAAGTGAAGTTGGAACATATTAGAACCACATGATACACCCCAAAAGTATTGAAAATTATAAAATATGGGGTAGATTACACACATTAGTCCAATAAGGAATGCGCGTGTTGTACGATAGACGGCTCGAGTCAAAATGTCGTAGAACCTAATATAATTAATAGTTTTGGCTTAGGAATCGATAAACGGGAATATAGTATTAATAAAAATAATTAGACACATATTCTTATATTAGATGAATTAACAATAATCCAAATTTTTGTTTTGAATATTAATGTATTCATATGTTAAATGAATTTTAAATTGAATTAATTACTTTGCTTAATTAATTTATATCTTCACATTAGGCAAGATTTTAATAATTTCTTATTAAAATAATAACTAGTCAAATTATAAGTATTTACAGATTTTATATATTATAAACAATTATTTATATGAAATAATCATTAAAAATGCATTTTTACATGCTTAGATATTTAGGAAAATGGTTTTAAATACTAAACAGTAATGAAACATTCTGAAATTATCAGAAAATCATTATTTCATAAAATAGTAATTACTGTAAATTTTCATATTTTTCTTAACTGCTTTAGTATTTATTTAGTATTTTAATAATTAAACCAAAACAAAATTCGGGAAAAATAATAATTGATTCCCAAAACTTCTGGAAAATTAACCATAGTTTTCTAATATTATATTGAGCCTACTGTAAATATTTAGGATATTTTGGACTATGGGAAGTATTTCTTATGTTTTTCATTATTAACTAATCAATAAAATCATAAATAATAGGAACATATTAAGAGAAATTCATTAGACTTTTTATTTATTATTAAAATGTTATATATGATATTCTGATAAGGTTTTATAATTTTTGGACATGTGTAGCTATTTATTATCAATTTAAACCATTAAATAATCATTAAATTAGTAAAAATAAGCAAACATTCTTACAAAAATCTGTAAATTTTGTCATGGGGTCTTTAAAATTTTAATAAGGTGCGAAAAATATAAAATCTTGATTTTAACATACATAACTATATTTTGCAATTTATTTATCTACAACAAAATAAAATACAAAATAAGCATCAAACAGTAATATAAATGCATGAAACTTTATAAATCCACATTACTCAATATATGGGTTGTTCCAAAATTTTCCCAGAATTTATTAACTGCAAAAAGTATTTTATGTGAATTATTGCCCTATTTTATTGCAATAATTATAGTAATTCAATAAAAATAAGTTATTTTCTGAAAATTTCCAGAACTTCTTATTTTATTGATAGGATCCTGAGAAAAATCAGGTTTATGCATAAAATGAGTTTTAGATAGTTTGGTGGATTTAATTTGTTTCATTCATGAATTTGAGACTTTTAACAACATACCTTGATGAATGCTTCAAGAGGGATGAAGATTTGAGTATATTGGAGTGTTCTTGGCAGAAATATGAAGATTTCTAGGAGGAATTTCGAGATTGAGAGTGAGAGAAAGAATAGATATGGTTTGAGTGGTGATGAGAATAATGTGTTGGGAGAAAAATGAAAGGAAAGATGATGAGAGGTGTGAGTGGGAGACAATGGGAATAAACTTTTACTTTTGGTGGTCTTCATAATTCCCCACTAACACAAGCATCTTATGATTTTTATAAAATTTAATGTAGTGTTTATAAAAATAGAGTTTTATAAAAAAAATAGGTTATTATTTGATTATAACAATCTACTTTGATTTGAAGTTTAATTTAGCATTCAAGTTTGATTCTTTTAATTTAATTAGAGCATCATACTTTGATTTGATTTTAATATGGTATCATAATTTAATTTGATTATAGTTATAACGTTATACTATGCTATATTGCTATTAACGTCAATTCATATCGTAGTGTAAGGGTTTTGATCCTATTAGCATCGAGAAATCTCGAGTAGGGTTTATTAAATTTCCAATTGGGTTGGGTTGACCCAAATCCATTTTAGGCAGATGTCACAGTCTCCCCTACTTTAGGAAATTTCGTCCCGAAATTTAAGAAGAGAGTACCTAAAGAGAAAAGTTGCGGGTATTTGGTACGCATTTGATCCTCACGCTCCCATGTATACTCAGGTCCACGTGTTGACTGCGACCTGACCTTGACCAGGGGAATGCGACTTCTTTTGAGTTTCTTTTCCTTTCGGTCAGCAATTTCCAAGGGTTTCTCGATAAATTGCATTGTCTCGTCGATTTGGATATCCTCGAGAGGAACATGAAGGTTCTCGTCTGCTAAACACTTCTTGAGGTTGGCTATATGAAATACTGGGTGAACTTTATTAAGCTCTATTGGTAGATCCAACTCGTAGGCTGCTGGTCCGATCCTTTTCAGGATTTTGAACGGGCCTACATAGCGTGGTGCCAATTTACCCTTGCGTCCAAATCGAACCACACCTTTCCATGGGGACACTTTTAACATGACCATGTCACCTACGGTAAATTCAAGCGGTTTGCATCGCTTGTCGGCGTAACTCTTTTGTCGGCTACGAGCTGCGAGAAGGTTATTGCGAATCTGAGTGATTTTTTTGGTTGTTTCCTGGATAAGCTCAGGACCAACGATTGGAGAATCCACTGTTGAGCGAATCACGTGGGACTCGCCAATTTCATGCCAGCAAATAGGAGATCGGCATTTACGGTCATACAATGCCTCAAATGGTGGCATCTTGATGCTAGAATGATAACTGTTATTATAGGAGAATTCCACCAACGGTAAATGAGAGTCCCAGTTTCCTCCGAAATCTAAGACACACGCCTTCAACATATCTTCGAGTGTTTGAATTGTCCTCTCAGATTGACCATCGGTTTGAGGATGATAGGCGGTACTGAGATCGAGGCGGGTTCCCATGGCTGCTTGAAGTGATTGCCAAAACCGAGAGAGAAATCTCCCATCATGATCTGAAATGATGTTGAGAGGGATGCCATGCCGACTAACTATCTCGTCGATGTAAATCCGAGCAAGTTGTTCGACCTTGAAATGTTCACGGATGGGAAGGAAATGAGCGGATTTGGTCAAACGGTCAATGATTACCCAAATGTTGTCGTGTCCCTTGGTGGTACGGGGAAGTTTGGTTACGAAATCCATGGCGATCGCTTCCCATTTCCACTCAGGGATTACCGGTTGGACCAATAGTCCAGAGGGTCGTTGATGTTCTGCTTTGACCCTGGAACATGTAAGACATTTGGCCACGAATAAAGCAATATCCTTTTTCATTCTCGACCAGAAATAATTGGTTCTCAGACCATGATACATCTTGTCAGCGCCAGGATGAATGGAATATCGAGTTTTATGGATTTCTTCCATCAGGAAGGTACGAAGATTGTAGCGATCTGGGATCCAGATGCGATCTTGATAATAGAAAATACCATCAGATTTAGTTTCCAACTCCCCATCAATTCCCGTGGGCATGTTATTTTCGGTAATTGCCGAGTGTTGGGCTCCTCGAATTCGGTCACTGAGATTGGACAAGATAGGAGAACATATTAGATGAAATGCTTTGGCATGTTCTTTTCGGCTTAACGCGTCAGCTACCACGTTTGCCTTGCCCGGATGATAGCGTATTTTACACTCGTAATCATTTAGGAGTTCAACCCAACGTGTTTGTCTCATGTTGAGTTCCTTTTGATTAAGAATATGTTGCAAGCTCTTGTGGTCGGTGAAAATTACGCATTTAGTGCCGTAAAGGTAATGCCTCCAAATTTTAAGAGCGAAAACCACGGCACCGAGCTCCAAATCATGAGTTGTATAATTCCTTTCATGGATTTTGAGTTGCCGTGATGCGTAAGCTATAACCTTTCCCCATTGCATCAAAACACAACCTAGACCGAGATTGGAGGCATCGCAATATACCACGAAATCTTCGGATCCTTCAGGGAGTGTAAGAATCGGAGCGTCACACAATCTTTGCTTAAGGGTTTGGAAAGCGTCTTCCTGCTTGGGTCCCCAATCAAATGGCGTACCCTTGCAAGTGAGAAAAGTAAGTGGTAAAGCGATCTTTGAGAAATTTGAAATGAAATGCCGGTAATAGCCGGCTAAACCGAGGAATGACCGAATTTCCTTGGGGGTACGTGGGGCTTTCCAATTCTTGACTGCTTCAACTTTTGCGGGATCGACTAAAATATCCTTGTCACTTACAATATGACCGAGGAATTGTACCTCATTTAACCAAAACTCGCATTTCAAAAATTTGGCATAAAGCTGATTTCCTTGCAATGTTTGGAGAGTTAGACGAAGGTGTCTTTCATGGTCTGCCTTTGTCTTGGAGTAAATGAGGATGTCATCAATAAAGACGATAACAAAACGGTCGAGATAAGGTTTAAATACCCGATTCATCAAGTCCATGAATGCGGCAGGGGCATTCGTTAGGCCGAAAGGCATAACGGTAAACTCGTAATGACCATAGCGTGTTCGGAAAGCGGTTTTGGGGATGTCTTCTTCCCGTACTCGAAGTTGGTGATAACCCGAGCGGAGGTCGATTTTTGAGAAGCATGAAGCTCCTTGAAGCTGATCAAAAAGGTCGTCGATCCGAGGTAACGGATATCGGTTCTTGATGGTCAATTTATTTAACTCCCGATAATCGATACACATACGAAACGAACCATCTTTCTTTTTAATGAGGAGAACCGGGGCTCCCCAAGGTGAAGTACTAGGGCAGATAAATCCCTTATCGATTAATTCTTGGAGCTGACTTGCCAATTCTTGCATCTCGGTTGGAGCCAACCGATATGGAGACTTGGCTATGGGAGGAGCCTCAGGAACGAGATCGATACGGAACTCTAGCTCACGTACTGGAGGGAGTCCAGATACGTCATCGGGAAAGATGTCGGGAAAGTCTCGTACAATAGGAATATCTTCGATCTTCTTTTTTTCGACCTTTGTTTCCACCACATGGGCTAAGAAAGCCATGTATTCTTTACGTAGATATGATCGAGCTTGAGTACATGACATAAGACTAAGCTTTTTTGAACGAGTCTCGCCATAAATACGAAGACTTTGACCGTCGGCAAGAGGAATACGAATAAACTTCTCGTAACATACTATTTCAGCATGGTTTTGGGATAGCCAATCCATTCCCACGATGATGTCGAAGCTACCAAGTTCCATAGGAACTAAATTGACGGAAAATTTATGACCGCAAAAATCGAAAGTGCAATATTGGATGACTGCATTGAGTGAAATGTATTTTCCATTGGCGACTTCTACGGTAAAGTGTTCATCAAGAATCGTGCGAGGTGTGTGAAGTATGGGTTCAAATTCCAAAGACACAAAACTTTTATCGGCACCTGAATCAAAAAGTACTGACGCGTAGTAGTCATTTATGAGAAACGTACAATTTACGACCTTCTTATCGGTCTGTTCTTGGGTTGCGGTAATGACAAATGCTCGGCCTTTGGGAGCAGGAACCTGCATTGTTGGATTTTCCTGGGCTTGAGTGTTAATGATATTGACAAACCTAGGACACGTGTTTTTGAAATAGGTGGGGTCACCACAGTTGAAGCATGTTCCAGTTAGATACCGGGTTTGTGTTTGCTGATTTGAGGGTAGAGCGAATGGTCGCTGAGTTTTTGGTGCACGGCATGTGTCCGCCAAGTGGCCATAGCGACCACAAGTCGTACAAAGGCGACACGGGCTGGTGGACATATGGTGATAGTTACAATGGTTACAGAGGGGGTCGTAATGCCATTTATGAGAAACACGCATATGGACTTGCGAGTTATTTGTAAATTAATTATGGAAATTAAGTTTGTAGACATTGTTGGGTAAAATGATTGTAAAACACTTGTTGGGCCATGGTTAGGAGTGTTGGGCACCTTTTGGGCTTTCCATGGGTACTAAATGTGAAGCATGTAGCAATTGCGTGGGCCCCCACAATACTAAGTTTTCACATGTTTTTTCCCACTTCAAGGCCCATTAGGGAACTTAATAGTCCAATGAGTTGGCCATTTTGGAGTGTATCCTTTCGGATACGTTTGATAAGGTCGGGTAGTTTGATGGCTCAA
Source organism: Cichorium intybus (assembly GCA_023525715.1). NCBI lineage: Eukaryota > Viridiplantae > Streptophyta > Magnoliopsida > Asterales > Asteraceae > Cichorium > Cichorium intybus. The sequence continues at coordinate 43,338,673 of CM042010.1, read as the reverse complement.
AAGTAATGTGAATGACGCGCTTTGGCCTATAGGTTTGGGAACTCTCGCCTTTGGTCCCCAGGTAATCAAACTGGTCCCTCGGTTGATTGGGATGTATAAGAATGCTTACCTAGTCAGGACTTTCGGGCTACCGGCACCTCCCCCTTCCAGTTACTACGCGTCCATTACTTTGATCCTACTCAACTAGAGTGGATGACTTTTAATTTCCTATGAGCTCTAAGGAATATATATGTATATAAAATTTTATTTTGAAACCATTTGAGTATGTGTGTGATTTTAAGAGAAATAGGAGAAAATTCACAAGTGTATGCACACATATAAGTGTCGGGAATAATACGTAAGCACATAAGGGAGCAATTAGCACACAAAGGTATTCCTAGGATTTTCTAAGTGCGAATTGCATGCAGTTGTGTGTGCATTTTATAAACTAGCATACGAGAGGACCCTAGAGGCTATAGACTAGGTCAAGGCAATTAACCTAATTCCCTATAGTCAAGGGCTCTGATACCAATCTGTCACACCCCGATCCTTATCGGAATCGATCAAGGCGTGATATATTGTTCAAAGTCTCATGACAACTATGTTATAATATGATTACATTCAATTAAGTACTAAGTAGGAAAACAAGATCCACAACATACAAATACAAATTCAAATACAAACAACATTTATTACATCAAATTTAAATAGTCTTGTGGGTTTCTAAGGTATACCCTACTTTTCATCAACTTCATTCTTCAAATCTGCATCATGGGTAAAAACAGGTCAACTACGAGAGTTGGTGAGTAATCTAGTTTTATTAAAGAAAATTGTGAGTTTGAAATATTTATAATTTGAAACTTGTTTTTTTTGGAAGTCGACAAGCAAGTATTATTGAGATAACGGTTTATAAATCAAAAATTGATTAACAAATGATAACAACAACAATAAGTCCTCACCCTGTATATACATATATATGTATATATATAGGATGGAGCATCTAATCATCATACACACTCAACCACGTGCAATCAATCACCTTAGCGTCCCAAGGCGGGGTGGTCAACCCAATAGCGCTATTATTGTCCATAACGTACCTCAAGAATACGGGCATAGTCATGGAGATTAGACTAAAAATGGTAATGCACTACAAATACATGTAGCGTAAACAAACAATAATTATAAAAATAATGATTCATGTATAAATGTCCCAACAATGTCTCAATTGTGTTAAAATAATAAAGTGAAGTTGGAACATATTAGAACCACATGATACACCCCAAAAGTATTGAAAATTATAAAATATGGGGTAGATTACTCACATTAGTCCAATAAGGAATGCGCGTGTTGTACGATAGACGGCTCGAGTCAAAATGTCGTAGAACCTAATATAATTAATAGTTTTGGCTTAGGAATCGATAAACGGGAATATAGTATTAATAAAAATAATTAGACACATATTCTTATATTAGATGAATTAACAATAATCCAAATTTTGTTTTGAATATTAATGTATTCATATGTTAAATGAATTTTAAATTGAATTAATTACTTTGCTTAATTAATTTATATCTTCACATTAGGCAAGATTTTAATAATTTCTTATTAAAATAATAACTAGTCAAATTATAAGTATTTACAGATTTTATATATTATAAACAATTATTTATATGAAATAATCATTAAAAATGCATTTTTACATGCTTAGATATTTAGGAAAATGGTTTTAAATACTAAACAGTAATGAAACATTCTGAAATTATCAGAAAATCATTATTTCATAAAATAGTAATTACTATAAATTTTCATATTTTTCTTAACTGCTTTAGTATTTATTTAGAATTTTAATAATTAAACCAAAACAAAATTCGGGAAAAATAATAAATGATTCCCAAAAAATCTGGAAAATTAACCATAGTTTTCTAACATTATATTGAGCCTACTGTAAATATTTTGGATATTTTGGACTAAGGAAAGTATTTCTTATGTTTTTCATTATTAACTAATCAATAAAATCATAAATAATAGGAACATATTAAGAGAAATTCATTAGACTTTTTATTTATTATTAAAATGTTATATATGATATTCTGATAAGGTTTTATAATGTTTGGACATGTGTAGCTATTTATTATCAATTTAAATCATTAAATAATCATTAAATCAGTAAAAATAAGCAAACATTCTTAAAAAAATTTATACATTTTGTCATGGAGTCTTTAAAATATTAATAAGGTGCGAAAAATATAAAATCTAGTTTTTAACATACATAACTATATTTTGCAATTTATTTATCTACAACAAAATAAAATACAAAATAAGCATAAAACAGTAATATAAATGCATGAAACTTTATAAATCCACTTTACTCAATATATGGGTTGTTCCAAAAGTTTCCCAGAATTTATTGACTGAAAAAGTATTTTATGTGAATTATTGCCCTATTTTATTGCAATAATTATAGTAATTCAATAAAAATAAGTTATTTTCTGAAAATTTCCAGAACTTCTTATTTTATTGATGGGATCCTGAGAAAAATCAGGTTTATGCATAAAATGAGTTTTAGATAGTTTGGTGGATTTAATTTGTTTCATTCATGAATTTGAGACTTTTAACAACATACCTTGATGAATGCTTCAAGAGGGATGAAGATTTGAGTATATTGGAGTGTTCTTGGCAGAAATATGAAGATTTCTAGGAGGAATTTCGAGATTGAGAGTGAGAGAAAGAATAGATATGGTTTGAGTGGTGATGAGAATAATGTGTTGGGAGAAAAATGAAAGGAAAGATGATGAGAGGTGTGAGTGGGAGACAATGGGAATAAACTTTTACTTTTGGTGGTCTTCATAATTCCCCACTAACACAAGCATCTTATGATTTTTATAAAATTTAATGTAGTGTTTATAAAAATAGAGTTTTATAAAAAAAATAGGTTATTATTTGATTATAACAATCTACTTTGATTTGAAGTTTAATTATAGCATTCAAGTTTGATTCTTTTAATTTAATTAGAGCATCATACTTTGATTTGATTTTAATATGGTATCATAATTTAATTTGATTATAGTTATAACGTTATACTATGCTATATTGCTATTAACGTCAATTTATATCGTAGTGTAAGGGTTTTGATCCTATTAGCATCGAAAAATCTCGAGTAGGGTTTATTAAATTTCCAATTGGGTTGGGTTGACCCAAATCCATTTTAGGCGGATGTCACAGTCTACCTGATAGTTCATGACTTACACTCAACGTCTATCACTATTTAGGGGGATATTGTTAATGTAAATGCCGAAGATGTTGAGTAATTAAGGTATAATCAAGATTCAAGGAACTTCCAGCAGCCCCTTATTCATTCAAAAGGGAGTAACGGAGAGAGACGTTCCCGAAAGGCACCTATCCATGGGAGACAAAAGATGAATGGGGAGCCGACTAAAAGACAGATAAAGGAGCAGGCTGGAGCGGGGCTTTAGGAAGAAGGGGGTCGGAGATGGACTTGGATGATGGAAAAAGCGGTCTTCCTCGCTTGCTCCAATGCTTGGTGAATCAGTCAATGGAAAATTGCTAGCGATCTCAGAAGCATAAGGAAGCAGAAGAAAGAAGGCCCGCCAGAAAGAGGGGAGACGTACCTTCCAGTAGTTGAGGACCAAACTTGGTAAATCCAAGTTTGGGTCCGAAATTCTCTATTGCTGAATGGATCCGAAAATGCACATTCCGGAAATTAAAGCACAATACCAAAATCAAAAAACAATACCGAAATCAAAGCACAATACCGAAGCTAAAGCACAATGCCGAAACCAAGGCACAATACCGAAGTTAAAGCACAATACCGAAATCAAAGCACAATACCGAATATTGAGGATCCGAAATTGGCAATGTGCTGAAGTTCTAACATGCAGAAATCAATGATTCAGAAAGTATTGAGCTGGACCAGCAGCCGCTGTATCACCAAATCTCTGATCTGTCCAGCAATGGGAGTCCACTAGCAACTGATGATCACAAGTTCAACACTTTGTAGACTAGTGATAGACTTGTACTTTTGCAATAGTTTATTATTATTAGTTGTACTTGAGATCTGATAGAGATCTTCTACTCCTATAAATGAGAGTCTTGGATCATGAAAATTAAGTGAGATTATGGAGAGATTGTGAGGAAACTATCACTCCAATATAGTCTAAAGAAATTGGAGGAGGGGCTGGAGAATTCTCTCCAGCCACCTTAAGAACATCAAGAACATCCTATCTCCTCTAGATCTCCATATCTTCTATTCTTCTATCCATTCTAGATCTCCATGTAATTCATATTAGACTAGAAAGTGTGTTTATGAGCTTAACTTTAAATCTGTAACACCTTTTTGTTTATCAATGAAAAATACGAATTACATCATTTTGTTTAATTATTGTCTTTTAATTTCCACACTTGTTCTTTACAATTTATTCAATATTCCGCAACTTTATATTTCAAGTCATTTATATTTTCTGCATCGTTCATTTACATTTTAGCACTTAATTTATTTATATATCTTCGTTTATTGTTAAACGAAAGATCTTGGACCCGAAAACCCTTGAGTTTTCGTATATTTTTTAATTTTCAACAATACGGGTTTGACGTACAACATGGAGCTCCTATTTAGACACTAGACCTTTACACTGTTAGATTCGTACCTAAAACCCTAACATTTACGGCTATATATACAAAACAACGTGGGCTAAAACCCTAATCCCTACAAGGCCAAAATGACAAAACTAACTAAATAGGCAAACATTAACCGAACCCTAGGAGCACGAATGCACGATAGCATGTCATCATCAGTTATGCACAAGCTTCGGATCTTTGCAACTTCGGATGACAATCGGATGACATTAAGGAATAAGACTTCGACAAAATTATTTTTCCCAACAATTTCATATGTAGATGTGTTCGATTCCGTTTGAAGAGACAATTTTTAAGGCCAAGGCATGAAATTAGCAGTCTCTAAAGCTTCTGTTCAGACCCTTCTAAAATAAGTAGATGTATTTATATGTATACATATAATTTTTTCAAGCTTCAGGTGAGGACACGATTTTTAAGATCTAATGCAAAGTCATTTTCGGTAAATTTCTTTTGGTTGTTGTTATTTAATATTTTTGTTTCAATCGGTTAAATATGGGCGATAAAGCATTATAAATTACTTGAAGATTTATTTTTTTGTTCATTGTTTTCAAGCATGATTTTCTCTTGATGTTGTCCTATTTAAAGATCTGATGCAAAATCGTTTTTGGTTAGTTTCCTTGTTTTTTTTTTTTTTCTTTTTATCTTCTTCTAGTTGAAGATCTGATGTTAAATCATTGGTGAATCTAAAGAAAGTGTCCGGGGGTTATTTTTTTTGAGCTTTAGGTGTAAGTTATATGTTTTATGAACGTTTTTTCTAACATTTTCTTGATGTAGATTCGAATAGCTTGTGAAATGAAAGTTGGTTATTGTAGTTATTGTGGTACTTAATTGTTTTGCTATGACATGATTTTATTTTGTACAAACTATGGTTAAATAGGATTTGGGTGTTCTCTTATAGGTTGCAACAGAGGTAGAAGGGATGGTTGAGAATTCTGGCTCTTTTGGTTTGTCTGGATCAATCCAGAGACATGTGTGTGTGTCTGTTGAGTGGTACTGTTCAGTTCTATTATCATCTGTTTTTGTGTATGGTTAGTGGTTGTATATGTATGTCTGGCTGTCATATTGCATATTGCAGGTGGGGAAGCATATTACATGTCTGATTGTGATAATTTCATACTACAGATGTATTTATGGTCGACTGTGTATAGTTTGTGAGTATGGGATGCGTAGAATGGATGGACTATTTTTATTTTTTGACACACCATGGTAAGCCCTCTGATATCCGAATGGTATTCTATTTTTATCCTAATCTGCCATGTATGTTGTAGCCGACAACATTTGAGGTAACTCTCAGTCTTTATGAACTATTATAATACAAAGAGTTGAAAATACAATAAATTTTTAGCACAATGTTATAGTAGAAAGAGTTGAAAGTGTAATGCTTGAAGTAATTCCCTCTGTTTGTGGTTTGCATACAAGAGAAGATAAGATGTGTTCTGTATTCTTTCATTTGCAATGTCGCCACAACTATAGCAACGGAACATGTGGAGGAGATATGGATGATGAAAAACTGCATTTCTTATTACGTCAAAGGGCATAATAAATACCGAAAGTCTGGAAAGATTCTTTGTTTTTTAACAATGAAAAAGGATTTTTACCTAAGAAAATATTGTAGATTTATAGCATCGGAAGTTCTACTAAAAATGTATATGTAAATGTGGTTATATAGGCGATAAAGGAATTTCTTATGTTTATTATTTTATTTACCCATTATTTTTTACGTGGATGCCTTACATCTCTTGTCGAATCGTGTGTACTCTCATCATGTTGATGGTAGTAATATCATATAGACCCTTTTTTAGTTGAGTTTCTAAGTTAACTGGTATCCTTGTTAGAAATGAATTTGGGTTATCAAATATATCCACAAATTAGGTAAGGTCACGCTTGAGCAAAAAAATCAATTTAATGATCTACCAAATGTTGAGCTATTGTAAGGTCTTTGGAGAAGGCGAAATTGGTCCTTTGTATAATTCTCTATGGATTATTATATTAGATATATAGAGATGCATATCTGATGTTAGATTTGTACCCTATACTAGAATATAAAAATATTAGATTGAGTGAATTTTAAATAAAGAAAATTCTTCTATCTGATATATTATGCCACTTTTGTTACAACATTTTAAGTGAAGAAAAGATTGGTTGAACCAAAATAAAAATTTAAACATTTGGTCACCTACGGACTACGTGCATGCCATTTTTTTTTTACAACATCTGATCATGTATTATATACAATGCTAAGAATCTTGGTTCCGGTAACCTGTCATGTGAGAGTGTACGATTTAAGGCCAACATTAGCAAAAACATATTTAGGCAAGTCACGATAAATATTTATAAGCAAATTTAAATGGAAAAGGTTTGAAAATTTTGATATATTATAAGCCAATTTTTATAGCGAATAAGCTAAGCATGATTAGGGCAATATTTGAATGCAAATTTCAAGGCAAATATTTCCAACATTTGATGTCAACGTTAACAACAAATAATCAAAATTAACATATTACTAATTATAACTCTTATATTTCATCTATAGCTTTATTAGAAAGTCCATATGTAATACCCTAATCCCGAAAAGTTAAGTTTCGAGTTTTAAAGAGTCAAAGTCTAAAGCCCCAAACCAAGTATCGAGAGGATGACAATTAATAAGAATTCAAAAATGACAAAATGGGAAAAAGAATATTAGCGCCGCTAATATGAGCAAATCGCGTATCAGTCGCGAACAGTCTCGAAAAGATGCAGGATCTTGGACATACTCGAGGTTAGCGACGCTAACATTAAAGTTAGCGCCACTAATGTCATCTGGCGGGATAAAATCACATTTTAGTGGTTCAAAGCCATTTTTAAGTTTATAACTCATTTGAGATCCGTTTTTCTTCAGTTCTAACCATAGAGAACACCTTAGAACTCTCTCTCAAGCCTCCATTGTTGAGTTAGCTTCATTTGTGGGTTTGTGAAGGATCTTGGAGGAAGAAGAAGCAAGCAAGGTGCTCAAGAGAGTGGTGCTTGGAAGGAGTCAATCCTCTTGCTATCCCTGGACCATTGTAAGTGTTTAATACCTTTTTTCTTAGTTCTGGTTGTTAATGGAGTTATATGATCATTTTCAAGCTCCTCAAGATAATGATGGCTCCATATCTTGGATGAGGGTGAGATTTAGGGGCTAAGGAAGGAGTTCTTCTTCTTTTAGTCTCTGAATTCTTGAAAAAAACTCTAGCCTAGTCTTAAGGTGGTGTTGGATGAAGCTTAAGTTTGTTAATCTTTATTTTGGATCTAGATTTGTCACCATGAGCGACTTTGGTTAGGATTGGTAGATAGAATCCACGTTTTTATAAGTTAATGGAGATTTGGGATGAACAGGGGAGTTAGCGGCACTAACTTCAACTATTGACTTTGACCATTGACCGTTGACTTTTTGATCAGTTTGACTTTTGGTCAAACTTGAGGGTTTTGGATGTCGATCTTATAGTTTTATCCTGTTCGGGATTTAGGAAGTTCTAAGTGGAGTTTATCCTTGTTAGGAAGTGCGTATTGTTGGGATCTGAGGGCACTCGCATGGAGTGCTGTCTAGCTTAAGGTCGCGAATCAAGTGAGTCTTCTCACTATACTATGGGTGATGTTGCATGCGTAGATAGTCTTTATCACTTCGTGTAATAACGTGATTGTCTGTGCTTTACGTGTTTGCCAACGAAAGTCGATGAGGATATTTACCGGTGGATCGGGGCAAGCCCGAGAGCCAGGACGGATCGAAGGAAGCGCGAGAGTCACACGATGATTATCGGCAGATCGGGGCAAGCCCGAGAGAGCCAGGACATATGGGGGAAAGCCCTAGAGTCACACGATGATTGGCGGATCGGGGCAAGCCCGAGAGCCAGGACAGATCGGGGCAAACTCGAGAGTCATGCGATGATTTATTAAACGATGATTTTATGTGATGGATCGTGTGGTATTTTTGGGGAACTCACTAAGCTTTGTTCTTACCCTTTTATCCTAACTGCTTTTTAGGAAATTGCTGGCTTGAGCTTGGAGCACGACGTGACTGTACCGTATCTGAGGATTTGAATGATTAAGTCTTCCGTTGGACAATGTTTGTAAATGTTTTGATAAATACGTTTTATATGTTTAAATACTAAGTTTTAAATTGAAGGGTTTTATGTGGTAAATATTTTATTGTATTTAAGTTGTTTTTAAAACAAAAATTTTATTATGAAATTTGAGACGTTACACTATAACTACTCCAACATAGTTTGTTTTTTAATTAAATTTTCATTAAAAGGACTAAAATTTTTAAATGAACAAACTCAATGTATGTAGTTATCTTTTACACAATAAAAAAATACAGTATTTAGTTCATTGATCAAACATAGATATCAATTCAAAAGTAAGAACTTAAAAAACTTATTATGAATGTATATAACTTGTGATCGACGACATGGAGAATGTATATAACTTGTGATCGACATTGCGTGCATGTAAAAGAATATGAAGAGTGACTTGATATTTCTTTTGTGATAATATTCATAAAAGCAAAAAATGGCATCTAAATGGAAGACTTGAAATTCTTAATTTAAACGTGTCGGTTAATGAATAACTATTTTCTTTCCCTATAGAGGCGAACAACCTCATGTCGTCGTTGTAGACTTAGTTCAAATAGTTTGGTCACTATAGCTCTCAAATGTCGTTGCTATAGTCTTTGTCACAATATAGCACCTACAGAGAGGACATTTCTTTGCAAGAAGTTTGTTGCTAAAAAGTTTCTTTCAAAAAATGATGAAATAAATACTATAGCAAGGACATGTTATCGTTATAGGGCTATTTATAGGGACGACATGTCGTCTCTATAGATTAACCTATAGCATCGACATGTCGTAGTTATAGGTCAATCTATATACATGATATGTCGTTGCTATAGGCCAATCTATAGTAACGACATGTCGTCCCTATGAGTTTCAAAATGGTGATTGTCCGAAATGAATTTCTAAATTTATTTTGAACGGATACAACTAAGGTTTATGTAATATACGTTTTAATATACATACATACATACATACATACATACATACATACATACATACATACATACATACATACATACATACATACATACATACATACATACATATATATATATATATATATATATATATATATATATATATATATATATATATATATATATATATATATATAGAATCAGGTTCTGTTGAGAACCAACAGATTCCCGAATTTTTTTTCTAAAAGTATACATATTCAATAGATTTGCATATGTGCACACTTTACGTTATGTATTTTGATGTAAAATGTGCACATATGCACATTTATCGAATACGCTTATTTTTTTGAAAACTTTTTAAAGAATGCACATATGTGTGTGCGTTTTACAGTTTCATAAAAAATATTTAATAAGAACTTATCGAGAAAAAGAATATTTAGAGTTCTCGAAAATGTTTTGATTCTCAATAGAACCTTACCCTCACACTCTCTCTTTATATATATATATATATATATATATATATATATATATATATATATATATATATATATATATATATATATATATATATATATATATATATATATATATATATATATATATGTATATATATATATATATATATATATGCCATCGATTTTCCTTGGATTACCCATCGGATGCAGTATGAAATCAAGAAAACCTTGGAAACATCTTATAGACAAGTTCAAAAACCGTCTGTGCAAGTGGAAGATGAAAACTCTTTCTTGTGGGGGCAGACACACATTGGTTAACAATGTCCAGGGAAGTTTAGGTAATTTTCTATTCTCCATTTACAAAGTTCCAAAAGGAGTTTTGAAAACGCTTGAAGGCATAAGAAGAAAATATTTTTGGGGGGTTGATCACGATAAGAAGCGAGTAAGATGGGTCAAATGGAAGGATGTTTTAACAGAAAAAGAAAAAGGAGGCCTGGGGGTAGGATCAATGGAGGACTTAAACACCGCTTTACTAGCCAAATGGTTTTGGAGGTATAAAAGCGAAGAAGAAGCGTTATGGGTGAAGATTGTAGATATCATACATGGCGAACCTAACAATTTTGTGGAGGATTATAAGATCAACAAAGGATTCACTTGGAGAGATATAGTGAGGACATGGAAAAGCTTGAAGGAGTATAGCCTTGATCCTAGAACGCTCATCAAAAGAAAAATCGGCAATGGGCGAAACACAAACTTGTGGACTGATTGGTGGACGGGTGATCAACCGCTAGGCAAAAAATACCCTAGAATTTACAAGCTTGCTCCTAATAAAAACGAATCGGTTCATGAATGGAAAAACAGAGGATGGGGGAATGGGGGCTGGACGGATTCCATAAGAGAAGGAAGGAGTAAAGAGGAATTAGACAACCTTCTGGTTCAAATTTCCAATACTACCCTTGGCGACATAGAAGCCAGTTGGTGCTGCCCGGACGGTCCAAAAGAACGTTTCACGGTTGCGTGGATAAGAAGAAAATTGGGTGAGAGAAAGCAGGCCCTGATTGGAAAAAATAGATGGCATAAGTGGATCAATAAAAAGACTAATATATTGGTGTGGAGGGCGTGCAGGGGCAGATTGGCGGTCAAAACAAACCTCAGAAAGATAAATGCTGCCCCAGGAAATCTGCATTGCGATGTTTGTAAAAAGGGGGATGAAACAACTAATCATGTGTTCCTTGAATGCGATTTCGCCAGAGATCTTTGGAATAAATTCAGTTCCTGGTCAAATTTAAATTTTAAGCAGGTGAACTCTATTGAAGAATGTATGGATTGGATTGAAGGTGAAGGCAAAACCCAGAAGGAAAAGAAAGCTTTGAAGGTGACGGGTGCAGCGGTCCTTGCCTTCTTATGGCAGCATAGAAACGAAGTTACTTTCACAGACAAGAAAAGAAGGGTTGAAGACGTCTTGGCTCTTATCCAGCGTGAGTCGTTTCTTTGGATCGATAGTAGAGCATCCAAATTTAATTTAGATAGGAGTAAATGGTTGTTATTCCCTAGATTAGCGTGTTCTATGTAGTTGGATGTTTGTTCCCGGGTTGCCCTAGCTCCTGGCTGGTGCCTTCCCGTTTTTTTCGTCTTTTATGAATTTGTTGCCTTTCAATATATATATATATATATATATATATATATATATATATATATATATATATATATATATATATATATATATATATATATATGTATATATATGTATATACATATATATATATATATATATATATATATATATATATATATATATATATATATATATATATATATATATATATATATATATATATATATATATATATATATATATATATATATATATATATATATATATATAAGTTCTCTCCATGAGGAACCGAAAGGTAGGCGAATTCCGGCAAAGAGATGACTCTTTCCGGCGGGTATTCCGGTGGGTCTCTAAGGGAGAAGGTCAACGTCAAAGGACTACCGAAAGATGGAACTTCATGGAAGCTACGACATTCTTTGTATCAAATCTGCCCAAAGATTGGAAGAGGGAGGAAATACATGCTGAGTTAGCTAGAATGGGAACTCTCGTGGATCTATTCATCAGCACAAAGTTGGACAAACATGGATTCAGATTCGGTTTTGCTAGATTCAATAGGGTCCACGACGTTAAGAAGAAAGAAGAGATGCTCAATTGGTTATGGCTGGGAAAGAACAAATTATTTGTTCGAGTTGCGAGATATGAAAGAGAACGCCAACAGAACTTTAAAGCTCGGACTCTTGAAGGGAGGAGTTGCGTGACAGATGTTAGCACGAGAAGGGTAGGAGTCTCTTTTGCAGATATTGTTAAAAGAAAGAACGAACAACCAGAAAGAGTAAGGAATACGGAGGAGAAAATCTCAGAGAGGAATACCACTCATCAATCTAAGGTGACGATACTGGAAGAAGAAGACATTAGAAGGCGTCGGAAGCACTAAGTAACAAAATTATAGGTGAAGTGAAGTGCCTCAAGAACCTGGAGTTTTTAACGAACTTATGTGCGATAGAAGGACTTAACGAGCAATCGGTAAAGTATATAGGGGGATTATGGGTCCTGTTCGATACTAGTTGCATGGAGGAGGAAGAGAAGATCTTATCAAGTAAGGAAGTCAAAGATTGCTTTAAATCTTTACAACGATGGGATGATATATTTCATATTCAAGAAAGAATTGTTTGGCTTAGAATAGAAGGCCTTCCAATCCAAGCGTGGTGCCCCAATAGCTTCATTAAAGTTGGTCGATTGTGGGGGGAGGTGTTAATCACCGACCCATGTAATGCATCAAGGAGTGACTGCTCATATGGTATAATCTGTCTGAAGACGTCCCACTTAGAATTAATAAACGAATCGGTGGATGTCATAATCGGAAGCCAAAGTTTTAAAATTAGAGTGTTCGAAGTTAATAATGCAGTAGTCAATTTTAAAGAAAAAGTCCAGGTCAGGAATAATAGAGGTGTTGAGAGAGACGAGTTAATCTCGTCTGATGACGATGACGATGAAGATGATGAGTTCAATTCGTCGGAAGAATCAGACTCCGATCACCTCTCCGATGAGGAAGTCGAAGGTCCAGGAGACCGTTATGTCAAATTCAAATTCAAAAAAGTTAGACAGGAATGATGACGGAACGGATATCGAAAATGAGGCGGCTAAAAAGGAGGGGAAAATCGAGGAAGACGAAGAGAGGGATAAAGAGGAGGGGACACACGTTGTCCTTCTGGAAATACGGAGGAAACAAAAAGGGGTCAAGAGGAAGTTGGGTCAAACAAAGGTAGCCCAAATCAAAAAGTCGGTAAGTTAAGCGCAATTCACTTTAATGACTGTCTACTCTCTAATAATACTCAGCCCAATAATTATTTGGAAGCCCATAATGAAAACTTAAATACCTCACCAAATCTCGATGGATGTTCTGATGACCTTAAAACCCTGCTATCGAGAGACACCCCAATCAAAAGGAAATTGGAGTTTATTAACAGAGAACAAAAAATTGACCAAAACCAAGTCACTACGCAAAGTCAACAGGAGTCAAAGATAGTTAGAACCAGAATATCTCCTCACATAACTCGAAGTCACACTAGAAGGAAGTCTACTGCATCAAACTCCTCAAATCTTAAAGAAGCTGGGTCGACTTCAGTGGAGTGTATTTCTTCAGCGTCTGGCATCAATACGAGGATCGAGGAGATTGGTAAAGAGTGTCGACTTCAGTGGAATGTATTTCTTTAGTGGCGATTCGACCCAGTCCAAAGGAATATTCTGTCACTCAATTCAAACGGTCTTGGGAAAGGAGATTTTAAGGTGAGATGGATTTCTAATATAATTTCCAGATTCAAGATATCTGTGTTGGGGATTCAAGAAACAAAAAGAAAGAACCCTTCTGAGATGTTAATTAAAAGGATTTGGGGCAGCCCTGACTTTGATTTTGTGGCTTCAAACGGACTGGGTAAAGGGGGCGGTATTTTGAGCATATGTAATAAGAATCTTTTCGTAAAGGAGAATGCTATCTGCAAGGAGGACTGTATAGTCATTCAGGGGACTTGGACTGAAAACAAAGCCAGATTGTGTTTTATAAATGTCTACGCAAGTCTTCTTCCATCTAAACGTGCTGAGCTTTGGGATTTTATATCTGCCATCATTAATAGTTGGCAGGGGAACATCGTCATATTTGGAGACTTCAACGAAGTGCGTAGTGAAGGCGAAAGAAGGGGCTCCTCCTTAGATGAGCGTGCCACCATCAAGTTCAATGAATTTATCAACCATAATAATCTTATTAACGTGAAAATAGGAGGTACAAACTTCACTTGGATCAAAGGTGGGGGTTCAAAGTTATCGAACCTAGACAGATTTCTTATAAATGATAACTTCGATTCTGTATAGCCTAACTCTGAAGTCACAACAGACACTAGAATATTCTCAGACCACAAACCGCTCATCCTACATCAATCCAATAGACACTATGGCAACACTCCGTTTAAACTCTATAATTCGTGGCTGCAAGATGAAGATTTGGAAGATCTAATTCAGAAAACCTGGAAGGAGTACAAGATTAATGGGACTCATAAGAAAATCTTTGTTTTAATGCAGAAACTAAGGGCGATTAAAAATAAGATTAAAGAATGGAGAAAAAAGAAAGATTCCTTGACTCATGAGGAAAGACAAATGTGGCTGAATAGAATAGATTCCATTGATAAGGAAATTGAAAACGACGCTTGCTCGAGTGAATTAATGCAGGAAAGACTTAATATTGCGTGTAAAGTCAGAAACAAGGAAGCAAAAGAGTTTGAAGATATTATCCAAAGGAACAAAAACAAGTGGAGCTTGGAAGGGGATGAAAACTCGGCCCTCTTTCATAGAACCTTGAACAAAAAGAAACACACTAGGAACGTGAAGGGAGTGGAAATAAATGGCGTGTGGGAGCTGGAACCGAATAAGGTTAAAGAGGAATTCAAGAAGTATTTTGAGCACCTGTTTATGGAAGACCCAGATTGCAGCTGGTCTCAAGATCTTGGAAGCACTACAAAATTATCGAGGAGAGAGAGAGACGATTTATAAAATCCTTTCGAGGAAAAGGACCTTAAAGAAGCCATATGGAGTTGTGGAGCTAATAAATCACCTGGCCCCGATGGTTTTACGATATAATTTTTCAAGAAACACTGGGATCTTCTTAAAGAGGAGCTACTTGAAGCTTACAATGAATTTGGGACGAATCCAAAATTTCCCAAAGGGGTAAACGCCACTTTTATAACACTTATCCCAAAAGTTTCAAACCCCATGACAGTCAAGGAGTATCGTCCAATTAGCCTCATATCTAGTATCTATAAGATTCTCTCAAAAATGCTAGCCAATAGAATCAAGAAGGTGCTCCCCAAAATTATCGATACTACGCAATCGGCGTTCATAAAAGGAAGAAAAATTCTGGACAGACCCTTATTACTAACGAAGTTATTGATTGGGCTAAAAGAAAGAACAAAAAAATGTTCATCTTCAAGTCCGACATATCTAAAGCGTACGATTCCGTCTCTTGGGCTTACCTCGATTTAATGATGCTTCAAAAGGGGTTTGGATGGAAATGGAGAAGCTAGATCAAAGAATGTCTGAAATCGGGTTCCCTTTCTGTTCTTGTTAATGGTAGTCCTACGACCGAATTTTCTCCCAAAAGAGGCCTTCACCAAGGAGACCCAATCGCCCCCTTTCTGTTCACCTTGATCATGGAAGGGCTTAATTCCGCCATAGCTAAAGCCTCATCTTCTGGAAACTATAAAGGAGTAGAGATAGGAGATAATAAAATTATGCTAACACACTTATTTTTTGCAGATGACTCTATTTTCTTCGGTGAATGGACTATAGAGAATATACTAAATCTAGTTCGAATCCTTGTATGCTTCAAGAAATCTGCAGGACTTGGAGTTAACCTCGATAAAAGCTCTCTGGTTGGCTTGGGTGTGGATCAGAACAACGTGAAAGACATGGCGCTGATCATCGGATGTAGTGATAGTGAGATGCCATCCACATTTCTTGGGCTTCCCATTGGTGTCAACATGAGGAACAAAAAACCTTGGAAACCGTTGATAGAAAGATTCAAAAAGAAGTTGAGTAATTGGCAGATAAAAACTCTCTCATATGGAGGACGACACACCATTGTTAGCAACGTGCTTGGGATTCTTGGTAATTTTCTTTTCTCATTGTATCGAGTTCCAAGCAGTGTGGTCAAAGTTCTTGAAGGATTAAGAAGAAACTTCTTCTGGGGAAGTTCTCTTAATAAAAACAATATCCCTTGGGTCAAATAGGAGGAAGTTCTAAAGATGAAATCCAAAGGAGGCTTGGGAGTTGGAGACATGAAGGACATCAACAAAGCGCTTCTGGCCAAGTGGTTTTGGAGGTACAAAACAGAACCGAAAGCCCTGTGGGTGCAAATTATAGACAGCATACATGGTAAGATTGACACGTTTGACGAGAAAATCAAAGTTAAAGGGGGACACACCTGGAAAAGGATATTGAAACAATGGGACGACCTTAGGAAGGATCATCTAGACCCAAGACAGCTCCTGAAAATAAGAATAGGAGACTGCAAAGAGACGAGATTTTGGAAGGATTGCTGGGCAGGGGATAAACCTTTGGGACACTTATATCCAAGAGCTTTTAATCTCGGCCCTATTAAGAATGCTTTAGTTCATGATCGGATAGCTAATGGAGGTCTTAATCAATTCAGAAGTGAATTCATTAGGGAGGGTAGAGCCAAAGAAGAACTCCAGGAGGTTTTATCGATTACTTTTGCAGTTATCTCGAGTGACAAAAAAAGACTTCTGGTGCTGCCCTGGAGGTCCTAAGGAGGTCTTTACGGTGGCATGGTTAACGCACAAAATTTACGAGAAAGGTCAAAGCAAGTCCGTGATAAACAGATGGAGTAAGTGGATACCAAAGAAAACAAACATTTTAATCTGGCGGATGTGCAGAGATAGGCTTACTATCAAAACTAACCTTGCCAAACTCCAAGCTAATGTAGTTAATACAACTTGCGACGTGTGTAAAAATGGGTACATAAACGGTTCTTCACGTGTTTCTTGAATGCACTTTCGCCAAAGAGATCTGGACCAGAGTTATATCCTGGTGTGGACTCCAAGCTAAAGGTGTCATCTCTATTGAATATATCTTCGGTTGGCTTGAAGGAGAAGGGAAGACCTCAACAGACAAGAAAAGTCTCTTTGTGATAGGTGCTGCTGTCTTTGCCTCTCTTTGGCATAATAGAAACGAGGCTACTTTCTTAGATAAGAAGAGGAAGGCGGATGAGTTGTTTGCTCACATTCAACGTGAAGCTTTTGTGTGGTTAGATAGTAGAGCCTCGAAGCTCAGTGTCAATAGGAGTATTTGGATTGAGTATCCTAGATTAGCTTTTGGAATGTAATTTTCTGTTTGTAGGGCTCACCCAGCCCCTGGCTGGGTCCCCCCCTTTTTTCCGCTGTTTATGATAGTTGCCTTTTCAATATTAGGGCTGGCAAATATGTACCATGGAGAACCAACCAACACGTTACCAACCGTACCAATAAAGTCGGTAGCCAACATGTTTGGTAGCCAATATGTTTGGCTGTAGTACCATACCAATTAAACAATCTTGGTACGGTAACGGTACATAATTTTGAATACCACGGTTGTACCGTACCAACCAATTCATATACGTGTGTGTGTGTATGTATGTATGTATGTATGTATGTATGTATGTATGTATGTATGTATGTATGTATGGTACTAGTAATCAAATTTTTGTACCAATTATAATTGGTATGGTACACGGTATACAAGATATACACAAGGTGGAATCGGTACCTGATGATTAGCAGAGTTGATTTTAAACTCAAAATATTCATTTGTTTCAACTATAATCATTGATGATTAACACACGTCATTTCATTGTTTTCAAAAAATATCATTTTTAATTTTTCATATTTATTGCTGATTTTTGTTTGGTATTATTGATGTAATCATGCAGATTTCAACAGAAAAAAAGAGTACAAGTTCATGTGTCAAATTCAGTACAAGAATAAATAAGAAACATATAATATATTGTGATATAATCATTTATGATTAAAACCGAATTGTGTTTTTTCTTTACATAGTGTTGTAATCATTTACGATTAAAACTGTATTTTATTTAACAAATATATTGCATTCTTTATCTTTACATTATGTTCTGTTCATTTTATATTTACAACAATATTCATAGATGATTACAATTGTATTCGAAGTCTTTTACGTCTACAAATATATTAAAACTAATTAAATATAAAAATAAGATTACATTGTGTTTTATAATCATTTATGATTGAAATCGTATAAATCAAAAGATCCAATGAAAAAAATATTTTGACGGAAAATGTGATATTTTTGACGGAAAAAATAAAAAAAGAAAAAATAAGTAAAAAAATTGACGTTATAGAATCTGAGATTATTAAAAAATAAAAATTAACTTATTAGTTTTTTTGGTAACTAACAATCAGAATCCTAGATTTTAGGAAACTATAATTTTGTTATAATTTAATTGAAATACATAATTACTAATATGTCCTTATAAATTGATTGGTCGAAAATTGGTCTCGCAGTCTCAACCTTTTTGTTGGCCTCAATTGATCCCCCTATATATATATATATATATATATATATATATATATATATATATATATATATATATATATATATATATATATATATATATATATATATATACATATATGTATATATACATATATGTATATATATATATATATATATATATATATATATATATATATATATATATATATATACATATATGTATATATATATATATATATATATATATATGTATATATATACATATATACATATATGTATATATATACATATACGTGTTATATATTCAGCGTTACCACGACAATTATGAACAAACTAAAAACTAGAATATAGATGAAGAAAGAAAGATAGCTTGAGAGCTTGGAGAGAGTAGAGAGAGTTTATATCACTTGTGTAAGAGTTGATATGAGATGCATTTTCTTCCTTACATTGATGGTCTATTTATACTACCAAGTCTACTATTCAAATATAGTTGTTGAATTGGTAAATGCAAAGTGATGACATAATGTTGTCATTCACCAATTACTTGTAACATTCCCCCTTGAATGACATCATTCTACATCAGAGTTCAACTTTGAAGTACTGCCTCATTAAAAACCTTGCTAAAGAAAACCGAGTGGAAAAAAACTTTAGCGAAGGGAAAAAGAGTGCAGTGTCTAGTTGACTCCCCCTCATTTAGATATCGAATGACCATTATGTATTGTGTAAATGTCTCATTCCAATACCATGAACATGTTTTCTAAAGATCTTGGTAGGAAGTGCCTTTGTGAAAAGATCTGCTGCATTGTTGCTAGATTGAACATATTTTAGTTCAATCTGTTGATTCTTTATACGCTCTTGAGTGTATTCAAAAAACTTTGGAGGAATATGCTTTGTCCTGTCGCTTTTGATGTACCCTTCTTTCATTTGAGCGACACATGCTGCATTATCTTCATAGATTAAGGTTGGAGATTTATCTTTATCAATTCCACAAGAAGTCAGGATAAGTTGTGTCATTGATCTTAACCATGTACATTCTCTGCTAGCTTCATTAAGAGCAATTACTTCTGCATGATTTGAAGATGTGGCGACGAGTGTTTGCTTTTGAGAACGCCAAGATATTGCAGTACCTCCATTCATGAATACATATCCAGTTTGAGATCTAGCTTTATGAGGATCAGACAAGTAACCTGCATCTGCATAACCAATCAAGCCTTGTTTTGAACTATTCGGAAAAAATAAACCTAAATCAGTAGTTCTGCGAAGGTATCGTAAAATGTGCTTGATTCCATTCCAGTGCCTTTTTGTTGGAGATGAACTAAATCTTGCTAATAGATTTACTGCAAAAGAAATGTCAGGTCTAATACAATTTGTAAGATACATAAGAGCTCCAATTGCATTAAGATATGGTACTTCTGGACCAAGAATTTCTTCATTTTCCTCACAAGGGCGATATGGATCTTTGTCAATATTTAGTGATCTAACAATCATTGGAGAGCTTAAAGGTTTGGCTTTATCCATATTAAAACGTTTCAAGACCCTTTCTGTATAGTTCGATTGATGGACAAGTATCCCATTTGGCATATGCTCAATCTGTAAACCAAGACAATATTTGGTTTTCCCAAGGTCTTTTATTTCAAATTCTTTCTTTAAAAATTCAATCACTTCAAGGATTTCTTTATTCGTCCCAATAATGTTCAGATCATCAACATAGACGGCTATAATCACATATCCAGATGTTGTTTTCTTAATAAATACACACGGACAAATAGTATTGTTTTTATAGCCTTTGCTTATTAAGTAATCACTTAGACGATTGTACCACATACGTCCAGATTGTTTTAACCCATACAATGATCTTTGCAGTTTGATAGAATACATTTGTTTGGGTTTTGCACTTAATGCTTCTGGCATTTTAAATCCTTCGGGGATTTTCATATATATATCACTGTCAAGTGATCCATATAAGTAAGCAGTAACAACATCCATAAGATGCATATCTAAATTTTCAGAAACTGCTAGACTGATTAAATATCTAAAAGTGATTGCATCCATAACAGGAGAATATGTTTCTTCATAATCGATTCCCGGCCTTTGAGAAAAACCCTGAGCAACGAGCCTGGCTTTGTATCTCACAATTTCATTTTTCTCATTTCTTTTTCGTATAAAAATCCATCTGTATCCCAATGGTTTCACAACTCCAGGTGTGAGTATAATAGGTCCAAAAACCTTTCTGTTATTGAGAGACGTTAATTCAGCTTGCATGGCCTCTTTCCATTTACCCCAATCCTGCCTATTTTGGCATTCAATGACAGATTGTGGTTCTGGATCCTCATTGATAATATTGCATGCAACTGAATAAGAAAATATTATATCTTCTAATTCATATTGGCTCCTTACTATTTTTATATGACCATAATTAATTTCAATCTCCTTATCATTTATTTCCTCAACTGGGGAAGTAATGTTATTTTGTGTTTCTTCATGAACACTTTCATTATGCTCAAACATATTTTCCATTCCTCTTCTTTTTCTAGGATTTGCATCCTTAGAACCAAATGGCCTTCAATGCTTCAGGCGTGCTTTGGATTCTTGAGTTACTTTTTTATCAGATTGTCTATCTGGGAGTTCAATTCGAGCTGGAGCGTTAACAGCAGGTATATATGATTTAGTAACTCTTTTTGTATCAGTAAATGCATCAGGTAATTGATTTGCAACTTCTTGCAAATGTATTATTTTTTGAACACCCATCTCACATTCTTGTGTACGGGGATCAAGATATGATAAAGAAGGTTCATACCATGAAACATTCTTTTCTTGGGTTTTCATTTCTCCCCCAAGCGTTGGGAAATTTTCTTCACTGAAATGGCAATCAGCAAGACGTGCTGTAAACATATCACCTGTCAAAGGTTCAAGATATCTTATTATTGAATTTGTTTCAAAACCAACATATATTCCCAACCTCCATTGAGGACCCATTTTTGTACGTTGTGGTGGAGCAATAGGAACATATACTGCACTTCCAAAAATTTTAAGGTGGCATATATCTGGTTCTTTTCCAGAAACAAGTTGAAGGGGAGAATGTGTATGATATGCACTTGGTCTCATACGAATCATTGATGCAGCATGTAAAATTGCATGACCCCATATGGAAACAGGAAGTTTTGTTCTCATTATTAATGGTCTAGCTATTAATTGGAGACGTTTAATCAGTGATTCTGCTAAACCATTTTGAGTGTGTACATGTGAAACTGGATGCTCAACAGTAATTCCTATAGACATACAATAATCATTAAATACTTGAGACGTAAACTCACCTGCATTATCAAGTCTCACTTTATTGATGTTATAATCAGGAAAATGTGCTCTCAGTTTAATAATCTGAGTTAGGAATTTTGCGAATGCCATGTTACGAGTTGATAATAGGCAAACATGAGACCATCTAGTTGATGCATCTATTAAGACCATAAAGTATTTAAATGGTCCAGAAGGTGGATGAATTGGTCCACATATGTCTCCTTGAATTCTTTCTAGAAATCTAGGTGATTCCCTTTCAACTTTCATTGATTCCCAAGGGAACAAGAAATACACGGGTTCTTATTACCTATTTGAGGGAGTGTTGATTATTGTTTCTTTGACCACGCCCACGGTTATAAGGATGACCGCGTCCACGACCCTGAGTATAACCGTGCCCAAAATTTTGGTTTTGGTTAAAATGGTCTCGACCGCGACCACGACCTCGTCCACGACCACGACCACGACCACGTCCTCGTCCATATGAATTATTTCTTGGTTCATAAGTGATAGTAGCATTTGCTTCAGGAAGTGCTACTGAATGTTGAAATACAAGAGTTGGATCGAGATTCAAAAATGCGGAATAATATAAATAAACTAGATCAAGAACAGACGATATGAAGAACTGATGTCAAATGATTAACAATGCAACTCAAGAACAATTCAATGAGAACTATTCTGTATGAGCGCCGTAAAGAGATTACAAAAGTTAACCCTAACAGGGTTATGAATAAGCTATATAAACAAAAACTAAGTATGGAAGGACAGACCCATTCCATAACCGATAGCAAAATTATAGGCTACAATTCGGGCAACAAATCCGATCAGCATATTTGACTCAATCTTAATTAATGACTCAACAATCTCCCCCTTTGAGTCAAAAATGCGATTTGTCATCATTCTTCAAGTTTTACTTCACTTGTTTGTCTGTCAAACACCTTCGGAATGATTGCCAGGATCCTTTTTCGGAATTCAATGTACCACCTCAACATGTCATTGACGCAGGTTTTATCTTCAGTGGTGTTGGAAGGCAGTTTATTGATGATGTGAAGAATATGTTCCAACACTGGAGTCCTGTAAAGATGTTTGTCCAAAAGAAAGAATATTCTTTTAACATTCTCGAGGCCTTCCTTTGAATTATATGCCACACTCCAGTTTGAGTTGGCAATTTTTCCGATTTTACGCTTGCTCAGATTTTTGGGAGGAGGACGTCTCACAGTTAAAGGAGCTTTATCCAGAACACCAGCAACTTCAACATCGAGCTTTGCCACTTCAAGAATGTAGTATCCAATCATCTTTTTGATATGATCAAAAAGAGGTTGATACTTTTGTTCTCTTGACAGGATATTGAACAAAGATATCCAGTCGAATGGATTCAGAAATGGAAGATCAGCAAGAGAGAATTCCATCTTTTCTTTATCATCTCCTCTCAAAGCCAAGAACCTTGCGTTCTTGAATGGAACAATAACCTCAGGAAGACGTGGAGTCAGCTGCACAATCTTCTTCAAACTCCACGTCAAATGTTGAGGACGTGCATTCTTCAAATAAAAAGTGAATAACAAATCATTCACTTCCGAACTAGAAAGACGGGTGTCTTTAAGTTCCTCAAACCCTCGGAACAGGAGAGCTTTTGCAGTCATCGGAAAGTCAAACTGCGAGTTTACATCATTGCTTGTGTTGTACGAGGCTATTGGTTAAAGCCAGTTCTCCACAGGCTCAGTAATTGCTTCCATTGTCATTCTTTTATAGTGCCATGGAGGAAACAAAGACATTTGAGTTTGGAGAAGTAACTCAGCCTCCCTTTTGGCAGCTTCCTCAGCATCAAGTTTCCGAGTAAGGTTGAGAATTTCATCAACTTCGGTTTCCCTGACCGATTTGGTGGCGTTCTGATCAGATTCATTATCTTCCACTATTTTCTTGCCTTTGTCTTTAGATGGACCAGCGTCTCCTTCAGCATTTTTATTTGATTCAATCGGAGTGTCTTTCTTTGGAGACTCCTGATTAGATAAACTTTCTTCATTTATTTCGTCTCCCCCTTGTTTTGGAGAGGCAACACCTTCCGAAACACCCTTCAAGGCGGCAAGAAGATTGAAGACAGGATGAAGCTTGAGGGTCAGATGTCTGCGCACCTGAGGATTGAGAATCGGATCAGTGTCTTCAACAAGCCTATGAAGAAAGGAGTCAATTTCCGATACACCACGTCGAATAGCTTTGGTCTGTGACAAAGCCGAGGTGAGAATGGCAGACTTGTGACGGAGATCGGTTTTGAGGAGCTGGATTTTAGTTTCTTTGGCGGCTAATTTATCCATCAAATAATTTTCCGAGGCCAAATCTGTCCTCAGTTGATCAACCTTTGTATCCATAGAAGATACCCATTCGGAATATTGTTGCTTCAATTCCGAACGTAAGGTAGAGAGTGCCTCTTTTTCGTTCTTCAGAGAGTTGCTGAAGTTGGAGATAACCTGATGCATACGTTCATTGTTCCGAACATGAGAGTCACGGAAATCTTGAGTGAATTTAAGAACATCTCTTTCCAGTCTGCCAATAGAGATGGCAGAGTCTTGCATATGTGCTTCAGATTTCTCTATGTGGGAGGTAAATTGACGCATGAGACTGACATTTTCGGTGATCAAGGTATCCACCGAGTCCTTGTGAGCATCCAACTGGGATTGCCAATCGGAGATAGAAGGATGGGACTGGGATTGGAGAAGTAAATCCAGTTTAGCAGAAATTTCCGAGAGCTGTTCAGATGACATCGGAACAGAAGAGCTGGGTGTCTTCAGTTTGACATTAGATGGAGATTCAAGGAAATCAGAAAGATCATCCTGATCATCATTAACCAGTATATCTTCCTCTTCATCAACGTCGGTAAGGGGGTTGTTATGAGGTGAATTAGGAAGGGAAGTTTGATCTGGTGATAAAGATGGAGACTTTTGAGTGTTTGTAGGTCGGAGGGGTGATCGTTCAGGTGTAGATTGTGGACTAGAATGAGGAGTTGTTTTTGGTGTGGGGTCATGAGGCGGTGATTGGGGAGGTGGAGAAGGCTTGGGAGGTGGAACATCGTCAAGGTCGTCAGCAATCGGAACATCTCGCGGAGGGGTCGGAATTGGATTAGTATCGGAGAGTTCGTTTTCCGAATCATATGACTGGACAAACTTTCGGAGTCTTCTTGGACGTTTGGGTTGTTTTTCCGTGTCAGATGCAGCAGTCCTGCCCTTTCGTTTGACATTTTTCTTCGGATTTTCAAGTCTGTCAAAGGCGACTTGATGAGTTTGATCAACAGCACGAATTCCGGATGGAGATATTTGTCGATACGCAGCAATGTAGTGCACACCATTCGGAACTCGGTCCAACATTGTGATCGGAATAGATCCGATGAAATCAAAATCCTCCGATTTTGTGGTTGCAAACTGTGTGGTGGATAGTGTCGGAATGACCGCTATGACAGAATCAGTCATGATATGGAGATGATGTTGCTCAATAGCCCTTTTTACCACAATGGTCCAAAATCGAGCACAAGAGATTTCAGAGTGTCGATTTTTGTAGTTCACGCTCTCTACAAATTGGCTCCAAAGAATGGACCCGTAATCCAGGTTGATATCGTGATAGAGGCCATAAAATAAAGAATAGAAGAGCTTACTTGCACTGTCTGTGCCTGTCGTGCGTTCGGAGAAGCTCTTGAACAAGATTGTGAAAAGAAAGTTCCACAGAGGCGGTAGGCTCTTCTTTGTGAACTTCGAGAGTTGCGTGATATCACCCTTGTAGCCTAGTTGATAGAAAAACCGTGGAAGAGTAGAAGGCGAAAGGGATTCAGGATCGATAATGTCGGTTTGATCAGCAAACCCTAGCAATTTCCCAAATCGAGACTTGGAAATGCGTGTCTTGATTGAACCAACCTCAAACGTAACAACATCATCAGCCTTGTTGTAGAACGCGGAGGAGTATGCAGATGAGAGATACACGATTGGAACCTCCTCTGAAGCAGTTAGGGCTTTGCTAATCCTGGAGAATTTGAGACATTCAATCATCGGCTGAAGAGCTTCATTATACTTCGAAGAGTGAAGATCAATAATCATGTTCTGATTTTGTTTGATCTTCAACATTAAAGAAGAGGAAGTATTTTCATTTGCTGAGGATGATCCAGCCATTTGAGAGTTCTTGAATGTTCGTGAGAGAAAGAGGGCTTTGAAGATGAAGAGTTTTGTGCGTGAGAGATGAAGAGCGGAGAAACATAAAGAATGAGCCAAAAACCTTTTAAATATCCTTTGCGGAGATTTGGAAAAGGAAATCCCGCTTCAGCCGATTACGTTTCCCAAGAATCACGCCGTATCATTATGAGTAACCCCCAAAAGTCGCATTGCAGGCGCGTGAATAGCGATAAAGTTGATTTTTTTTTTTTTTTTTTTTTTTTTTTTTTTTTTTTTAAGAACTGTAAAAAAAAATTTGCCAGTTCATCGATAGTAATCCTTATGAAAAGTAAATCAACCAGAGTTAGAAAAAATAAAAAAATCAAATAATGATTTTCGTGCAAGAGTGTGCCAAAGAAAAAAAAAGAAAATCAAGATTTATTTGGTGGTCTGTGATGTCGGAATGACATAAAACAGATTGATCCCGGGCAATGATCTCTTCCTTTGGAATCAAGAGAGATTCAAAAGTGGTTTTGTGGTTTCCCGTTGAATTACGATCAATTGATTGTTAAGAATCATTGAAAGGTTTCTTTTTAAAATGATGACTCAATGGGTTGGGTTGAACTGCTTCTCGGATTCCCAAAGCGTGAGAAATGCTCGAAATCGGAAGACAGTACTTGTCTGACCAGAATAATCATGAAAACAAGTAAGGGTTAGGAGGATTTTGTCTGACTTGGGAAATGCTTGGAATTCTCAAAAAAAATAAAACTGGATCTTTTTGGATAGAAATTACTTGGTTTGAGTAGATTTCATAAAGACCACGCAAAAGTGAAAGATTGAGATTCCCTTTTAAAGTTTTCGTCAATTCCTTAGTGGGATCGGATTTTTGGGTTTCATTCGGAATGATGGTAAAAACAATTCCGAAATCATAAACACAGAATTTGTGTAACCATCAGTATTCAGTGGTAATGCTGAATACCTTCATAAGGGTTACAGGTATATGGGAGTGTAATTAATATGGAGAAATAATAGAAAGGGCAAGAAAGGTTGATGAGTCTCACAGCGCCCCATGGTAAAAATGAGTTGCGATCTTTGACTAGAATTGCCGAAATCATATATTGAAATTGGTTGAGATTTCAATAATCATGGATATTCGTTTTTGGTACAAAGAAAGTATGAGAAGAAGCCCATTAATTCAAAATAGTTACAAAAAAAAAAAATTGTATTTGTGCTGAGGAATGCTGACAAGGACGTGGCTATCATGAGAAAACATTTAATGCTCAGGCGAAAAGGAAGGAAAACGTCCAATCAGTTGCTAATCAGCCGTCTTCGCCTTTATGACACATAATAATGACAGCAGGCTGCATCATTACTTCAAAAAGTAATTAAATATGCACAATTTGAAGCTTAACCGGTGTCATTCTTGCCTATAAGAAGGAAACATGGTTAGTAGAAAACATCCATATCCAAAAATTTACCACCAAAAGAGAAAACACATGGCGCTTCGTCCCTACAACCGTAATGACAAGGTGGAGGTCAAAATGCAAGAGGGTGACTACGCCGGAGGAATCTATGGCGGGGTTGTCACGAGAGCGTGGCATCACCAATATGAGGTCAGAATGACCACACTTAACAACAACGAGGGTGGCGGGCCACTGATTGTTCCTACAAGCTACCCTTTTCTGCAGCCTGTCCCACCAAATATTTTGGTGGAGTTCAAGCAATTCGACCTTGTTGAGGTCTGGCATAGAAGAGGATGGTGGCCGGCGGTGATCATTCGGACCACTCCCCACAACCAGTTCCATGTGGGACTGGCTGATGGAAGTCGTCTTTTTGTTGACGAGAGTGAACTGCGCCTCTACCAAGCTTTCCATCCCGGTGATCCCCCTATGTGGCATTATTACAAGCTATAGGTTGAAGTTGTTATTGTTTTGCCTTTTGATGTAATGACTTTTGTTCCCGTAGCTTGAATAAAATGTTGATTTCTTTTGTTTGATGATTTCTGTTTGAATTCTGTTTCTGCATTCGCATGAATATATGCATTCCGAATCATTCTTGTCTAAATTCCGATTCCGAGGCATTCCGAATGTCGGAATCAATCGGAATCTCAGTTAGATATCGGAACGGATTCGGCTTCCATCATTCCGAGACCATGAAGAATTCTGTTGAATGCTAGTTCAGGAAGGGCTTTTGTGAAGATGTCAGCTAGTTGATCATTTGAGCGTACGAAATGAACCTCGATGTTGCCGTCTTCAACATGATCTTTGATAAAGTGATATCTGAGTGCAATGTGTTTAGTTTTTGAGTGTTGCACTGGATTGTGACAGATCCGAATCGCACTTTCGGAATCACAGTAAAGAGGAATACGTTTCATATTAACTCCATAATCTCTCAGTTGATTTTGAATCCAGATTATCTGAGAGGTACATGAAGCGGCAGCGATGTATTCAGCTTCAGCTGTTGAGAGTGACACACAAGTTTGTTTCCTTGATTGCCAGCTTACGAGTTTGCCATCAAGAAGTTGACATCCTCCTGAAGTGCTTTTGCGATCCAATCCACAACCACCAAGATCAGCATCGGAAAATGCTTGAACAAAGAAACCAGATCCTGATGGATACCATAGTCCAAGAGAGGTTGTTCTTTTGAGATATCGGAATATATTCTTCACAGCATTGTGGTGTGGCTCTCTAGGATTTGCCTGAAATCTTGCGCAGTAACAAACAGCAAACATAATGTCAGGTCTGCTTGAAGTGAGATAGAGAAGTGAACCTATCATTTGACGATAAAGAGTGATATCTGCTGCAGGTTTGTCTAGTGAAGGAGTGAGTTTTGTTCCGAACGCCATCGGAACTTTTACTTTAGAATCTCCCTTCATTCCGAATTTCTCTAAGAGAGACTTGGTATAAGCTTCCTGATTGATGAATATGCCTTCTGAGCTTTGTTTGATGTTGAGGCCTAGAAAGAAATTGATTTTGCCCATTGAGCTCATTTCAAATTTTGTCTCCATCAGTTTTCGGAATTCAGCTGTTAGGCTTGGGTGAGTAGATCCGAAAATGATGTCATCGACATAGATTTGAACAATCATCAGGTGACCTCCTTCCTTTTTGCGAAAGAAGGTTGGGTCGACAGATCCTTGCTTGAACTTGGATTGCTTAAGGAACCTAGTTAAAGTTTCATACCAAGCTCTTGGAGCTTGTTTCAGGCCGTAAACAGCTTTGTCTAATACATAGCAATGATCAGAATGTTTACTGCTCACAAAGCCTGGTGGTTGTTCGACGTAGACTGTTTCTTCTAATTCTCCATTCAGAAAAGCGCACTTGACATCCATCTGATAGACATCAAACCCTTTATGTGCTGCATAAGCAAGAAAAATCCGAACGGATTCAAGTCTGGCTACTGGTGCAAAAGTTTCTTCATAATCAATTCCTTCTTCCTGACAGTAACCTTTGACAACCAGTCTTGCTTTGTTTCGTATGACATTCCCTTCTTTGTCTAACTTGTTTCGAAAGACCCATTTCATTCCGAGAACGGGTGCGTTTTTCGGTGTCGGAACCAATCGCCACACCCTGTTGCGTTCAAATTCGTTTAACTCATCTTGCATTGCTTGAACCCAGTCAGCATGATCAAGTGCTATTTTAACTGTTTTAGGTTCAACCTTGGAGATAAATGAATGAAACATGCAAAATTCCACTTTAGAAAATAATGCGGCTTGCTTTTCTTTAGCCTGAGCTCGAGTAAGAACACCAGCAGAAGTCGTTCCAATGATTTGAGATTTTGGATGATCTCTTGTCCATTTTATCATTGGAGGATAATTCGGATCATATTCAGGATTAATTTCCGAAATGATTTCTTCTGCTTCCGATTGTACCTCTGACTGTGTGTCAATGTCATTATTTTCAACTTCATTCTCCCCCTGGAAGTTTGCGTCGTTACTATCAACAGAGGGATCCTGCTCAACCGGTAGAGTCGGTGACTCGGATTCGGGAGCCATACTCGCACCTGGAATAGGTGCTGAACCCTCCCCCTGGATTGGAGCATCAGTGACAGAAGTTGAAGTGTTGTTCGGAATTGGAACATCAGTAGAATTTTCTTGTGAAGACGCAGTTTCATCAACTGTACTTTATATAAGCTTTAATAACTCATCTTCATGGTTATCTCGTGCATTTGCTTCTGATGTTTTTGCGGTTTCTTGGTCATCGAACAAATTTAGAAATTCCTCATATAAATCCAGAAGAGGAATTGTAGACTTATTGGATTCAGGAAAGATGTCTTCAGACTTGATACTAACGTGCTTTGCTCTGGAATTGTATCTATCGTCAAAGGTGTTGTAGTATGTTTCTTCAATCTTTCGAGATCTTTTGTTCAGAACACGATAGGCTTTTGAGGTAAGAGAGTAGCCCAGAAAAATGCCTTCATCAGCTTTTTCATCCCATTTAACTCGTTTTTCTTTGGAGTTAAAAATGAAGCACTTGGATCCAAAAACATGAAAGAATTTCACATTCGGTTTTCTCTTGTTGATGATCTCATAGGGAGTGAGATTGAATCGTTTCGTAATGTTTGATCGGTTCTGAGTGTAACAAGCAGTTGCGATGGCGTCGGCCCAGAAATATAAAGGAAGCTTTGCGAAAGAGAGCATGGTTCGAGCAGCTTCACACAGAGAACGATTCCGTCTTTCTACAACTCCATTTTGTTGAGGAGTGTAAGGGGCAGAGAAGTTATGCGTGATTCCTTTGTTAACAAGAAAATCATCTAGAACTTTATTTTTGAATTCTGTCCCATTATCACTTCTTATCATTCGAACTTGTTTTCGGAGAAGAATTTCTATCTGCTTGATGAAGTTAATCATGTTGATCGCCGCTTCTGATTTTTTCTTGAGGAAGAACACCCATGTGAAACGAGAAAAGTCATCTACTACGACCAGAATGTATTTGTTGTGAGCAACGCTTTCAATTGCAGAAGGACCACAAATATCAATATGCAAAAGTTCCAATGGTTCGATGATCTTTGTGTTGATGATTGTAGAGTGGCTCTTCCGACTTTGTTTTCCTAGCTCACATGCGTCACAGAGTCGGTCTTTGTCGTACTTGAGTAGCGGTAATCCACGCACAAGATCGCCAAGTACCAGTTTATTAATATCACGAAAGTTCATGTGAGACAACCGCTTGTGCCAGAGCCAACTATCATCGTTCGTAGCTTTAGTGAGTAGGCAGATAGCCGGTTTTCCTTGAATGGGTCTCATATCCAAGGGAAACATCTCTCCTTTTCTCTTTGACTTCAAGATAATCTTTTTGGATTCTTTCTCAATCAGTTCGGAACCTTCTTCATCAAATGAGACTTTAAGACCAGTTCCGACAACCAGTTGTGAGACACTGATCAAGTTGTGCTGAAGTCCTTCCACATATGCCACTTTGCGTATCGAAATTTCACCATTTGTGATCAAGCCATAGCCTTTGATGGTGCCTGTTGCATTGTTCCCATAACTGACTTTTCCTCCATTCGTCAGTGAACGATATTCTCGTAATTCCTCCTTCCTTCCAGTCATGTGACGTGAACAGCCGCTGTCAATGTACCATTCCGGATCATACTGTTCGTCACGTAGAACCTGCACAAGTTAGAGAGATTTAGGAACCCAAACTAGTGTGGGCCCATGTGAGAATTTTCTTGCGATAGGAAAAGTGCACGATTTTTCAACCCAAAAGGATTTTCTCACAGATGGTTCATTTTTCTTATGTTCAAATCGGAACACTTTCATTTTTGTGGATTGCCATTGTTTTTTAGCAAAACGAGATTTCTTGGGAGTGAATGTGTTCGTAACTTGATAATAATGAGTTTTCTGATTGTGAGAGAGAAAAGTGAGATTTTGATTTTTAACCGATTGATGAGAGGGTTTTATTTTGGTAGCAACAATTGGATGAATCTTGTTGGTTTTAAGATCCTGAGCGGTTTCAGGATAAAGTTTTCCCTTGCCTTTTGAATCCATTGAACTGGGAACACGTGTAGGAGTCTTTGTTGTTGTTGTTGAGACAGATGGTTTTGGAGTGGGCTCAACTTTCCGACTGGGAATTGGGTTGGCTTTCTGGGTTGGGTTTGAGTCATTTTTGTTTCTCCAGAACTGTTTTCTCTCTTTTAGATTCTTTTTATACCTGGCATTCATTTGTTTCCTTTTGGCAATCAGCTCTTCAGAAGACTTATGAACACAAGATGTTGAGCCGTGATTGGAGTTGGATTTGAAAGTACTCGTTTTAGAGTTCGGAGAAGTAGGTTTCAAGTTCTTTGCACCCCATGAGCCATTTTGAGAAACAGGATTTTTACAGTTCAATGATCCAGAAATGTAATTACCACGAGACTTCCACGAGGTCATTTCGGAAAGACCTTTAGTCTCATCTGAGTTGTCAATTGGTTCCGACCAAAAGAAAGAATCGCATACATCGGAATTATCGTTATCGACTAGGACTTTGAGTTCAGTTACATCTTTTGTATTTAAGCCTGGTTTAACAAAAACTTGATTTGGTACAGTTTGAATTTTTGGAAAAACAGTAGCTTGTTCGGTTAAAGTGTGTGATCCTTCACTTTCAACAATTCTCGCAAAAGTAACTGAATTTTCAGAAATGAGATTTTTCTTAATTTCAGTAGAGTTTGATACGAATTCCGAACAATCAATTTCATCCTCAACAGATATTTCACTCATATCGCTTTCATCAAAGTCAGAAATATTCTCATTAATTAGAATATTATCGAAATTTAGTTTAGAGGATAGTGAATGAAAATTCTTTAGAGTTGCTGTTTTAATTTCCTCGTGATCATTTTCTGAAAAATATTCTTTGATCATACTTTTATGTTCTTTGGACTGTATATAGCTTTCAATTTTATCAAGTCCAATTCGATAAGCTTCCGAAACCTCATCAGATGAAACAATGGTTTCACACCTATGACATTCTGCATCGATTTCATCCTCTTTCAGCTCAAGAAAGGGCAAAATCATTTTGTGTAAACCTCTGCCTATGTCACAATCAAGATGTAATTGAGTAATATTATTGTAAAGACGCTTAGCAATTAAACAAAAAATGTTTCTTTGTTTGACAAGAACTAAATTATCTCTTTTGACATAAATAATATCATCTCGTGCTTTAACTAACTCACTATCCAACGCCTCGATTCTCATTCGTCTCTCCTCATTCTTATTCGATATCCTGCTCAATTGATCATTTAGGTTAGAATTACTTAGACGTGTTCTTTTTAAGCTATCACTCAAACTGGAAACGGTAAATCTAAGATCATCTAATTCTGCATCATAACTAGAAGAGCAAATATTTAAAGATTTAAGGATAAAGCGTACCTTTTTGACCACAGCCTCACATTCTTCAACTTGTTCATAGACAGGCTTCGCAGCAAAGCAACTTGCTGAGGCTGGACACCCATCGGTAGAATAACCTCTGCTTTCGGAGAGATCAGCTTTCACCATCAGACATCGACCGTGTGTTGGATTCCTCACCTCCTCATCTTCCGAATCCGTTGACCAGACTTCAATGGCGCCAAACTCGCTGTCCTCTTTCACCACAAAAGCTGCCTTGGTAGATGAAGCATCATTCTTTTTCAGCTCTGCAATCTTCTTTGCATAATAGGCTTCATCTTTCACCTGCTCCTTCTTCTCAGCTTGTTTTCGGAGCAAACAGTCTTTCACAAAGTGATTCTTGCCGTTACAGTAATGGCAATCATATCCTGAGTCGCCTGCAAGTTTCTTCTCTTCATCATTCTTCTTTTTCTGACTTTCTTCCACAGTCTTTTCAGCATGGAAACCTCCTTGTCGATTTCGATTTTTGAATTTGGAAAAGTTTTTCTTGAAGAACTTCTTGGGATTTGATACCATCAATGCTTTGTCTTCTCTGGTCAAATCGTCATCGGAAAAGTCAGATTCAGAATCAATTTCGGCCGTTTTCTTTCCAGCAGCAACCAGTGCAAGAGAACCAAGATTTGTGGTC
This sequence comes from Cichorium intybus, assembly GCA_023525715.1. Taxonomy (NCBI): domain Eukaryota; kingdom Viridiplantae; phylum Streptophyta; class Magnoliopsida; order Asterales; family Asteraceae; genus Cichorium; species Cichorium intybus. Next base: position 43,304,573 of record CM042010.1, on the reverse strand, counting down.
GCTTTGGTTTCCGAAATGATTTCCTTTTCATGGGATTTTAGAATTCCCACAACCTTAGCCAAAGTGTAAGTTTTGAACTGTTCATGGGCTTTTATTGTAGAGACAATAGCCTTCCATTCAGAACGAAGACCATCAAGAAAGGTAACCTTTTGCTCAATGACAGTCCGAGCCAGATTGTATTTTAATAATCGACTTAGAAGATGATTATATCGATTGAAGGTCTGGGTCAGAGTTTCTTCCGAACCTTGTGCAAAAGATCCGAAATCGGAAAGAAGAGTGGTCTGAATAGAGTGCTCAAGGTCAGCATCTCCAGAATACAATTCTTTAAGTCTATCCCAGATCTCTTTAGCTGTTTCGCATGAACTAACTAGACGAAGAGTATCTGCTTGAAGAGCAAACCTGATAATTCTAAATGCTTTAATGTTACACATCAGTTTATCTTTTTCGTCTTGAGGAATGTTTGTGTGGGAGACAAGCAAGTTGTTGTATTCTTTTAGGGTTTTAATGACCCTTCTTGTGTCTGTGTGGACATGAGTTTCTTCAGTAATAGCTTGCCAGATCGTTGCACCATGTTCTTCAATGCCAAGAACATAATCTTCAAAGTGCAGCGCCCAGACTTCATACTCTTGAGTGAATAGAATTGGAGTCCTGGTAGTGGATCCAATGCTGCTTGAAAGATTAAAAGACTGAGTATGTGAGTCGTCAAAAGCCATTGATACGTTTATTTTGAATGAATCAGAAGTTTAGGTAGAAATCAAAAGGAAGAGTTGAACGTAAAAGATCAAATTCTGATATCTAAGATCGATTGTAACGATGAAGATAATCAAAAACAGATCTGAGAATAACACTAACTCCCGCTCTGATACCAATTGTTGAAATACAAGAGTTGGATCGAGATTCAAAAATGCGGAATAATATAAATAAACTAGATCAAGAACAGACGATATGAAGAACTGATGTCAAATGATTAACAATGCAACTCAAGAACAATTCAATGAGAACTATTCTGTATGAGCGCCGTAAAGAGATTACAAAAGTTAACCCTAACAGGGTTATGAATAAGCTATATAAACAAAAACTAAGTATGGAAGGACAGACCCATTCCATAACCGATAGCAAAATTATAGGCTACAATTCGGGCAACAAATCCGATCAGCATATTTGACTCAATCTTAATTAATGACTCAACACTGAACCTGTTGGACGGGACTGGTGGTTCTTTATTAATAGTTCATTATTTTGTTCAGCAACAAGGAGAAGTGTATTAAGCTCAGAATATTTTTTGAGCTTTTGCATACGATATTGTTGTTGCAATGTCATATTCGATGCATGGAATGTGGAGAGAGTTTTCTCCAACATTGAAGCATCAGAAACATCTTCCCCACAAAATTTTAGTTGTGAACATATCCGAAATAATGCGAAATTATAGTCATGTACCTTTTTGAAGTCTTGAAACCTCAACGATAACCATTCAGCCCTAGCACTTGGAAGTATAACTTCCTTTTGGTGGTCAAATATTTCTTTTAAGCTTTTCCAAAGAGTGCTAGGATCAGTGGTATTGAGGTATTCATACCTCAACATTTCATCGATATGTTTGCGAAGGAAAATTATTGCACGTGCTTTATCTTGCGACGTGCACTTATTTTTTTCTTTTATAGTTTCAGATAAATCCATGGACTCAAGATGCATCGTAACATCTATAGTCCAAGGCATGTAGTTCTTTCCGCTGACTTCAAGAGCGGTAAATTCAAGCTTTGCAATGTTTGACATATTGTAGTTCCTAAGAAAAATAAAACTCATTAAATTTGTCGTTTAAAGGTGGGGATGGGTTTTACTATTTTTATTATAGTTACAAACATAATTAAATAGATGAATCTTCTCAAATTCCTTTTATTTTAAAATTTAAAATTTTATTTTTAATCTGTTGCGCATAAATAAACGTTAGTATATATAAATAGATGTCAGAGCATGAATAATAGTTAGTATACATAAATAAATGTTAGTGTGCGTAAATAAACATTAGTTTATATAAATAAGCATTAGTATACATAAATAAATGTTAGTATGCGTAAATAAATGTTAGTTTGCATAAATAAATGTTAGTTGCCATAAATAAACGTTAGTTTGCATAAATAAATGTTAGTATACATAAATAAATGTTAGTTGCATAAATAAAAATTAGTATGCGATAACAAAAGTTAGTTTGCAATAATAAATGTTAATAAAGCGTAAGTAAATTTAGAATAAGAAATGAACTTTGTTAGTAGTCATAACGTCAAGGATAAATAAGAAAAGAAATTTGTTAGTAGTCATAACGTCAAGGATAAATAAGAAAAGAAATTTGTTAGTAGTCATAACTTCGAGAATAAAATGTTTTTTTTCCGTTATCGTTGTTATTATTATTATTATTATTAATTAACATTCTAGTTTTGATGAAATTCCATACCTTGATTAGATCGATGTGTCTTTTAATCGCCTTCGTTAGAGCCTCGTGCTGATAACGTGTTATAAATTCAGTGTTACCACGACAATTATGAACAAACTAAAAACTAGAATATAGATGAAGAAATAAAGAAAGCTTGAGAGCTTGGAGAGAGTAGAGAGAGTTTATATCACTTGTGTAAGAGTTGATATGAGATGCATTTTCTTCCTTACATTGATGGTCTATTTATACTACCAAGTCTACTATTCAAATATAGTTGTTTAATTGGTAACTGCAAAGTGATGACAAAGTGATGACATAATGTTGTCATTCACCAATTACTTGTAACAATATGTATATATATATACATATATGTGTGTGTGTATATATATATATATATATATATATATATATATATATATATATATATATATATATATATATACTAGCTGCGTACCCGCGCAATGCGGCGGCGGCAAATAGTTTCTTTTCGGCAATTACTTTTTAGGTTTTAGGTTGTAGATGGGAGGGAGAGTTGTCGAATATGATAGTGATTAATTTTTTTGGGGCAATTGATTACATTTCCAACGATATAGGGGAGGGTAAAAAGCTGAGAGTGTGGGACCATAAATGGAAAAAAAAACTTTTTGAAATCGATTTGGAACTATAAAGATATTTTGCAATGAAATGATACATAGAAGTAGAATACTATAATCTGAACGAAAGACAAATTAAACAAAGGGGCAAGGGGCAAAACAATTTTTCGGACCAAAACTGTAAAAATTCTTAAATCTAACAAATTTTGTAAAAACAAAAAGTACAAGGCTATAATCCGCAAAAAATAAAACTATGTAAATGCTTAGTTTGGGTAGAACTTGCATTTAAGGAAAGTACAATGTTATAATAACAACAATAATAGAACTGCAATGCTATAATCCAAAAAAAAATAGACAAAGTAATCTGAAGATTACTTACATTCTCCAATTACATTTGTAAATGTGCATCGTGATTTTCATGGTCAATCCACTCAAAGAAGTTACATCTCTTACACGGAATCTATTTATAAAAATTTTTTAATTATACACTTGTAAATAAATTTATACAATGAAAATACATATAGGTTCAAATTAAAACAAGTTAGATACATAGTCGTGAATTAACAAAGAGCCGGAGCAATTTATGAACCTTCTCCTATTGTTATCCACCGTCCAGGAGGTTCTCACTCAATGGTTTTTTGCAATAGCATCGAGTCACAGGTTCAGAGTTAGAGAGTTAGATACAGCTTCAAGAAAACATGAACAAGATGACGCCAATTGAAAGGGTTTTCTGTTTGAAGTCTTCGACTTGGAGGGTTTGCTGCTTGAAGACATTGACGAAGCTTAGGGTTTATTATATTTTTGGGTTTACACCTTTGATTTGTGACGTTGTTTGATAAAAAACGAGTTTCTCCTTCTTATTTGCAATTTGAAGCTGACCTAAAGTCCATTTAGCTATCTAAAGGGTGATTTTCAAAAGTTTCAAATTATTCAAAATTTTCAAAATTTTAAAATTTTCAAAATTTTCAAATTATGCAAACTTTTCAAAATAAATTAAATTTTGAGACTTTTCAAATTATTCAAAATTTTCAAATATTTAAGACTATTCAATTTTAAATTTTAGACTTTTCAAACTATTTAAATTTTCGCAATTTTTAAACTTTTCAAATTTCGAAAATTTTAAATTATTCAAACTTTTCAAAATCATTCAAATTTTCAGACTTTTCAAATTATTCAAAAATTTCAAACTTTTAAAATTATTCAATTTTAAAATTTTCAAATTTCTGAAAATAGCAAACTTTTCAAAATTTTCAAAATTCTAAAATTTTAAATTATTCAAACTAAAAAAAGCCAAACTCGTCTACCAAACATAAATCTATCAAACTCAATAATTGAAAATTAAAGATAATATTTTCCAATAAAGTGAACTACTCTCGGCACAAAAAGCACGATCTAAAACATAGTTAGATTAAACTATTTTAAAGTTCCGATTTGCTTGCCACATATACTTTGTTTTCATGTTAGTCATATTTTGATTTTAAAGGTCAACCAACTATTTGTTCTATCAACGGCTAACAAAAATATATATTTTTTGGTTATTTTTAGAAAACTACTTTTTTTACTTAATATCTATAAATTAAGAGAAACACAAACAGATACACACACTCACATAGAAATACACACGGTAATATTCACACACGATCCCCAAATACACAAACGCACACAGATAAACAATCACAAACCAGCATTTAGACTTCCAAAATATTAATTTACATAAAGGGCAACATGAAATTATTATAACTTCATGGTGGGGTGGGGTGAACCAGTTGTGCTTTATTGCTATTGTATTTTCATGTCGTAGCAACATTTTGCATAAATAAAAAAACATCTTTCAAATAGCGCATAAAAATTTGAAATATGGATCAACCAGATTATGAACATGATGACACCATTTCCCAGGAATAAATGCTAACCATTGGTGCAGATTAAGTTTGGCGACATTCCCTGTGATGTCCTTTGCATGTTTGATAAAAATATTTTAAAAAATTATATAAATGGACATAAATAAACAAACCAAGGATAACGATTACAAATACCATGTAAACTATGAAAATCCAGCAAAAAAATTAAAAAATAAGTACCTTGAATAGGTTTTCTGCAAGTCTTAAAACATTAGGCACAAAACACAATAAGAAAAAGACAAAAATACCCACGATGCTAATGTCTAGATCAATCTCTCTCTGACTTTCTTGAGAACTGTGGAAGGGTGCTGCACATATCAAGAAAACTTTAGAAAAAACAAGAAAAAGAAAATGGATGTGGACATATTAGAGTTGTAGAGAAAGGGAAAAGGTAGGTCTGGGCGATAAAAGAGAAAGAGATGTGGAAAGACCCAAATTCACTCTGCTAAAAAACGACAGATAGAGAATGAGATGTGGAAAGAGATTCCAATATTGCATTACCTCCAACCTTACATCCATAAAATTTTGCCTCTTTGTCCTCTACTACGGATATTGATAAATGAGACAGTAACTGGTATCAATAAAATGCAATTAAAAATCAAAATATAGATATGATATTGGGAGAGATACAAGAGAAAGAAATCATCAAGAGAATTCCTGCAAAACCTATTCCATACCTTGTTCTTCCCTTGTTCTTGCTTCTTCTTCAAGAGAATTTCTGCAAATAAAGAGAAATCATCAATAAATCGATAAAAGAAACATTTAATAACACCTACCAAAACGGTTGTCATAAACGTATGAGATTGGGGTGAGGATGTAGCGATGCATACCAGTTTATTTGTATTTCATATTAAAAATCGAACAAATCTGACAACAAAAAATCAAGAGCTTTGTTACCGCTGTTTCCCAAACAAAATATAGACCGGAAATGAAAATCCAAAAATACTTTACGACAAAAAAAACAGATTTAAACTCACCAAAAATACCTAACAATACAGATCTACAAAAACCTCAAATATTTACAGATCTACAACAACCAAGACCCATCTTTTATGTCCATTACAGCATTCAAGATCTACAAAAACTCTTTGTCTCTTACAGATCTACAATGAAAAACTGAAAACATGGAGACAAAACCACCGAAGATCCGATATTTAAAACATCAAACATAAATACAATATATTTTTATTTGTACAACTACATACATATCTATAAAGCACACACACTCAAACAAGTATCTACAGCACGCAAACACATATGAAAGATCTTACCATGAATTTCGATGGTGCTGGTGGTGATGGAAAAGACAGACAGCGAATAAGAGATAGAGAGACAGAAAGCGAATAAGAGAGAGAGAGAGAGAGAAGCGTCGATGGTGCTGTTTTTGGGAAGAGAATGTGAAGCATCAATGGCGGTGGTGTAGCGATTTCTTTGCGAAACTGCCAACAAAATATTGGAGAAAGAGATATCATAGTTGTAAGCAGTGCAGAGAAGTTTATGAAGGCGAAATCATAAATCAAACACTCCAACTAATTCAACCGTGAGTTCCGTTTCAGCCGACCTTGAGCTCGAATGCATCAGCGTTCGTCACACCAACTACTCGCCTTAGATCTGCCAATTAATTCATGCCGAGGGTATCTATCGGATCTGCCGAAATCTGAAACTACTCGCCGAGAGAGGAGAAAAGGGGGTCTCTTAGGTTGAACGTGTGTGTGTATGTATGTAGGCTAGAAATCTGAAACTACTCGCCGAAATCTGAAACTACTCGCCAATTAATTCATGCCGGGGTCTCTTAGGTTGAACGTGTGTTCGTATGTAGACTTGAAAAGTAGGGACGAAAGGAGAAAAGGGGGCGGTAGGTGGTGAACGGAAGTAGTGGATATGGCGGAGCGTGGCTAATTCTGGTGGTATAACAATGTGAACAGCCATGGTGTTTGTGGCGGAGCAGTAGGGCGGTTGTTGTTTTATGATAGTATGATCGGTGTAGTGGTTCTGGAGACGATGGCTGATGTGGAGAGTCAATGGTTGGTTAGGGTTTATATCTATTATGTTGAGGAAAAGGTTACTGGAGGAGTAGCAGCATATATCGGGTTTCGGGAAAGCAAGAAAGCAGGTCACGATTTTGCTACACCATGAGAGCATAATTCGGGATTCGGGAAAGCAAAAAGCAGTCCATGCTTTGCTGCAATAAAAGGCACGCCTCTTTGACCCGTGGAAACCGACTTCGCTTTCAAAATTATAATTCCCGCCGGCAATAAGATAAGAGGGAGTTATGCAAAGATTGATTGTACTGTCTTAAAAATTAAGACTATGTGCTTAAAATGGTTGTAATTTATATATGGTTTATAGTATAGTATAGATATATATATATATATATATATATATAGATGTAGGTTCAAATGCGGATTCTATATATCGTGCGATCGTAGGACACGATCAGGTTCCTTCGTTCATCAAGGACACGATCGGTAATTTAACGTGGCATGGAATTTCGCAATTAAATAAAAATAATTGCAATTAATATGTTACGTGTAAATGGTAACTGATTATCAGTTTGGAATCAAATCAAATTTCATAACAGAATCAATTCTAAAACAATTGAATCCTTATCAAAATTGAAATTAGAATCGGATACTTCGTTGATAAATACCGATGTTGTGGTTATCGTAAAGAGCGATCATACATTATCGATAATTGGTGAAGTTTTCGTAGAGATTGGATTGCAATTCGACGCAGGTATTGTTTTCGTTAACGTTGATAATGATTTCGATAATTATGTTCTGCGATTGTGATAATTAATTGACATTCGAAGTTTCGATTGAGATTATCTAATCAATTATGTTGTTATTGTATGTAATCAATGTTAATTTTTGATCGGAGATAAATTTTAGAAGTTTCGAATGTTTTTTTCTTTATTAAAGTGTATTCTTAGAGAATGTGCTTGTGTCGTTGTTAATTGTGTGTGGACGCCAGTGGATATGTACATCATTCTAGGAGAATGGTGTTACTTTTTGTTAGTTAAGATGTATTCTAAGAGAATATAAGATTTGTTTAGTAGTTTTTTGACATCGCAATAGTAATATCTAATTTTGTAATTAATCAAATTTTGTTTTTCAGGAGAATATGGCTATTTGGATAGGTGTATGCGTTTTGATGATTGTAGGTTTGGAATTGTCAAGGGACTTGTATTTTGATGATGATGTTTACAAGATGGAAGACTTTAGCAATTATAATAAGAGATTTTGCAAAATTTGTAAAATGTTAACTGATCATGATAGTAGGAATTGCCCTTTTGGAACCTTTTAGTTTCATATGTATTGGTTAAGAATAACTGGGATTGAAAAAATGTAATAAGGAGAATGATGTTTTGATTTGTATTTTCCTAGTGGTTGTTATTCTTAGAGAATAATGGAATTTTATATCTTTTGTTTTACACATGAGTGTTGTATGAAATTCGTTTTTTATACATTTATTGTGTGGTAAAGATTTTACAGCTAAAATTTTTATTTTATCTTTATTCGATAAACAGATGGATCATGGTGAAACTAGTAGGAGTGAACCATATGTAAATATTGAACATACAGAGGACGGTGACAATTATTCCATTTATGGTACAGGGGATTTTGACATAGGAGAACATTCTCGTATATTTGGTATGTAAAAATGCAATTAATTTTAAAGGTTTATTAATACGAATTAGATTTTTAACAAACAGTAACACATGGATCGTTCATTATGTACAGGGTGTGTATGATGGTTGTTATTCTCTGAGAATGAACAAATTTTAGCAAAAAGTAACATGAATGTATTTAATTAATATTAATTAGGTTTGCATGTTGATTAATATGAATTAGGAAAATATTAACACATGAATGCAGTAATTTTTGAATGTTGTGTAATATGGTACAGGCGACTTTATTATGTTGGTATTCTCTGAGAATGATTCATTTGTAATGCATTTTTTGTTTTGGTTTTAAATTTTCAGATGAAGAAGAATCTGTGTTTAGTAATGATTTTGTATCCCCTGGTGGGACACCATATTGGATACCAAGAACCGATGATCATATCAAGCCAAAAAAAGGAATTCAATATCCTTCATTAGATGCTGCTGTTGCAATGTATAAAGAATATGCATTCCAAGGAGGTTTTGATATAAGGAAAGGTTCTCTTAAGAAGACTAATCATGATATGGTTACTTCTCGACATTTATTATGTAATCGGGAAGGGAAACCAAACACCGGCAATGTGGATACAATTGATGTTCAATTCAGGAAAACTAAAAGACGAAAGGATTTACATAGAACTGAATGTAAGGCACATATTGTTTTTAAGATTATACCAGGTGGTAAAGGCTACTATGTGTATCAGTTTGTGGAGAGTCATAACCATAGATTGATTAGTAAAGCAAATATGCATCTATCACGGGCTAGGAGAGAACTGGATTTTTCACAGAAAAGTTATATTTATAACATGACAAAACAGAATGTTGGAGGAGGTAAGGCATATAGATTAATGACTGGCATACAAGGTGGGTGTTCAAGTCGTGGTGGTTTGGCTATTGATTACAAGAATTACATGCGCAACCTTAATTGTTTCATTGCGGGTAGTGATTCTCAAATGATTGTGAATTTGATGGAGGATAGAGTAAAATATTCTCCAAACTTTTCATTTGAATATAGGGTTGAAGACAAGCAATTGAATGCATTGTTTTAGGCTGATGAGACTGCAAAATACAACTATCGGGAGTTTGGTGATGTAGTCTCATTCGATGCAACTTTTGATACAAATAGGTTAGCTTTTTTGGTGTGTTATTGTGTTGTTTTATTTTCTGATTTGATATTGTAATTTATATAATTCTTTGGGAATAGTATATTGAATATTGTGGTGCTGATTTGTTATTTTATTGTTTATAGGTACCATATGGTATTCGTACCATTCACAGGGTTAGACAATCATAAAAAGTGTGTCACATTTGGTGCGGGGTTGCTTAGTAGGGAGGACACGGATTCGTATGTATGGTTACTTACATGTTTCAGAAAATCGTTTTCTAAACATCCAAGTATTTTGTTGTCTGATCAAGATCCAGCTATGAAAAAAGCAATTGAACAAGTTTTTCCTGAGTCGCATCATCGGTTATGTATGTGGCATATAACTTCAAAGTTGGGATATAAGGTGAGGTTTTGTTAATATTTTTTTCTTGTCATTCTCAAAGAATTTTGTAAAAAGTAATTTTGGTTTTGTGTTTCCAGGGGGTTTTTATTTTTAGCATATGATGACCCATTCTCTGAGAATGTTTTTTGAACTTTCATGTCATTCTCAAAGAATTTTGTAAAAAGTAAATTTGGTTTTGTGTTTACAGGGGATTTTTATTGTTAGCATATGAGTTGCTATTCTCTGAGAATGGCAAGTTAACTTTGATCTGTCTGAGTCATTCTTAGAGAATGTTTTACATGTTATATGTTTTAATTGAAATAACTACGTTTATATTTTAAATTCTTTACAGGTCCCTGCAGAAGTTTTTAATAACAAACAGTTCAAGGATCGATTTAATTCTTTGATTTGGAATTCTAAGTTACATGCTTCAGAATTTGAAGATGGATGGCAGGCCATGATTAATGAGTTTAAACTATCTGACAACAAGTGGTTAAAGAAGATGTACGGTATGCGTAGGTGTTGGATACCAGCATTCTTTAGGGATGTTCCTATGTCTGGGTTAATGAGGACAACCTCATTTTCTGAAAGTCAAAATTGGTCTTTTCAAAATTCTACACTTTCCGGGTCATATCTTCTTAATTTTATGATGACATTTGATTCTTTAATGGAGAGACAAAGGCATAACCAGAACTTGGCTGATTTTAATACTTCTTCAAAGTATCCAAGAATGTTGACATGTCTCCCCTATGAAAGGCATGCTGCAAAAGTCTATACAAGGAAAGTGTTTTACCAAGTCCAGGAGGAGTTGTGTCAATCTCAGAATACTTGTTTGATTAGAAGCTTCAACTTAGATGAAGATGTTGAGAATTATGATGTCCTTGAGAAGAAGAAGAATGTCACTTTAAAGAAAGTGTTAAATGAAGATGACAATCAAACTGTTGAAGAATATCATTACGATTTTTTGTATAATGATTCTTCATATAAGGTATGATAACTTATATTTTTTTCATATGATTTGAATTTGTCATTTTCATGTTTGTCTAACTGTTTTTTTGATCGATTATTGCTAGGTGAAGCATATAAAAAAGGATCAATTTCTGTCATGTGAGTGTATGAAGTTTCAACAATATGGATTGTTATGCAGGCACATCTTTTGTGTTATGAAGTTTTGTGAATATGAAGAAATTCCCAATCAATATATAGCTAGGCGTTGGTGCAAAGATATTATTCCTGTAGAATTATTGAGGCAGCGGTTCAAAACTTCACACACCGATGGAGATGTTGACAGGAAAGCGATTGACATATTTTCCATGGTTGATCATTGTGTGTCTGTATTAAGTAAAGATTCTGTGAAGTTACAGGAATACCTCAAAGAACAAAAAAAACTTAAAGCAACATTTTGTGATAGTGTATCTAATATAGGGGATGTGAGCAGGAAAGCGGAGTATGAGATGATTTTAGGTGTTTCACTTCCTGATGAAGTAGTAATTGAAAATCCTTCAGATATTAGAAATAAAGGATCTGGTTCTAGAGGTAAAAGACTCAAGAGTAAAGCCGAAATTTTGAATGAAGCAGCTTCAAAACCAAAAAGATTGTGTAATTGTTGCAAAAAAATGGTTCACCATGACAAAAGGAATTGTCCTGATAAACCAAAAGATGTCAATTAGAAATATGTATAGTATTTGAATTTTGGGGTTTATATTTTGTATATTACTATTTTGTTTAGTTTTATCTTTCATTATCCTTAGAGATATTGTTGAATTCTTATATCTTGTAAATCAATTCTCAGAGAATTCTCAGGAGATATTAGAGTTTTTGGGTTTAACATATTCTTAAAGAATTCATATTTTTTTCCCTTTAATGTTGTTATCAGGGAATACGCATTTTCCTGTTATTTTTTTTTCTGCCTATTGTTAGAGAATTTTGGTTCCTGTAATTCTTAGAGAATGTCATGTTTTTTGCATTGTGCTGAACATGATATTCTTTATGTGACAATAAACTAATTAACATTCATCCATTCATTAATAATACCAAAATAACACAGAACCAAAGATAATTTATTTGGATGTTACACATTCAACGTTTGTAGTACATCCATTGGGTTGTGATTTCATCAAAAGTACATTCCTGGTGAAGCCTGAGTTTGTTTCGAGGGAATGAATACAGCTCATTCCCTCGATCAAACTGTATTATGTACCGATCATTTTCTTGGCGGATGTACCTGCCAACCCACCATCCTTCATGGTACCATGCGTCAACAATTTCCCCTAAATTGAATTCAGCCACCACCTCCAGTGGGTATGGTCTGATTCTCTTTTTAGGGATGACTTCAACCAATGGTGTCCCGTCGTCTTTCACTAGTGTCTCGTACTGAACTTCGTATCTTCCATAGGAGAACGACAGAATTCTACCTGCATAGAAGGAACCAATTAGGCCAGCCTCCTTCCCTTTCACTTCAACACGATCACCTATGGTTAGTGTCATTTTGTGTTTGATTGTGGGATGTGTGTTAAACTGGAATAAACTTGCTTCCTTTTATAGCCAAAATATAGTTTGTGTTTCCTGTGAATTATATTGTATATTAATTTTTTTTTAAATGGATATAGTGTAGTCTTTTCATTCATTGTCGTGTTCAATTATTTTGCTTCTTCTGCTCACCACTCCACTGTTTACTTTATCAAAAGCTGCATGTTTGTGTGGATGGGGTTGTATACGATTTTTTATACTTGTTTTATTCATAATTTGTTTTCTTGTAAAATGTTCTCCAAATTCTTATTCTTTGCATATAAGTTATTTTATAAATATGGTACATTATATGTTATGTTATTTTCAAATGCGTGAATTTTTAATCCATTCTTAGAGAATACATAATGTATTTTCAAATATATTGTGTCTGTTAAGCACTGTTCTTCCCTATTCTCTAAGAATGAATGTTTTTTTCCCCATTCTATAAGAATAAAAATATATGATCGCAATCTTAATATGTAAAAAGATAGTCTGTAATAATTGTCAAATGTCAAATTCAAATGTCGTGTTTAATTATTTTGCTTCTTCTGCTCACCACTCCACTGTTTACTTTATCAAAAGCTGCATGTTTGTGTGGATGGGGTTGTATACGATTTTTTATACTTGTTTTATTCATAATTTGTTTTCTTGTAAAATGTTCTCCAAATTCTTATTCTTTGCATATAAGTTATTTTGTAAATATGGTACATTATATGTTATGTATTTTTCAAATGCGTGAATTTTTTTATCCAATCTTAGAGAATACATAATGCATTTTCAAATATATTGTGTCTGTTAAGCACTGTTCTTCCCTATTCTCTAAGAATGAATGTTTTTTTCCCCATTCTCTAAGAATAAAAATATATGATCGCAATCTTAATATGTAAAAAGATAGTCTGTAATAATCCACTTAAAGTAATTTTTCACATTCTAAGAGAATGAAGTGTTTAACAACCAAATCCAAAAATATCAAACTAGGCAGTAAAGAGTTTTAATCAACGCATACTTAACAAAATAAAAGTTTTAGATGATTCATTAAGTCATTCTATCCCTTTTTTGATTTTCCAGCTCGTGTTTGTTTTGCTTTTGGCATTTGTGTCTTTTTTTTTGCCTTCTTTTGCCTGTTCTTCTGCCATCTTTTTTTTCTCCTTTATTTCTTCAACTCTCCTTTTTTCTAATGCTTTTCTCTGATCACATAGCAAGCCCTTTTTATATAAATCTAACTTTGCAAAGTCAGCTGCCATCTTTAAAACCTCGTCCTTGTGTATATTGTAATCTGATAGTAGCAATTTGGACAAGTACCTATAGTGCAATCTTCCCAAACATGTTTCATCATTCTTTTGTTTACTAAGCAGTGATGTGTGCCATTTCCCCTCAACCTCTCCCTTGTAGCATTCCATGTGGCGCATTAGGTATATTCCACAGTCATGTCCTGGTTTTGCTACTTGCCATATCATTCTCATCATTGTTGCCTCATTCTCCCATAATTTTTCATGCATTGGGTGATTCATACTCCTCAGCCATTCACAGAAAAACTTTTGCTGCAAATGGTGTATTCTTTGTTAGAATTATATAGATAAAACTCATATATATATATATATATATATATATATATATATATATATATATATATATATATATAAAGAAAAAACTTACCATCTTTCTTGGTACAGAACCGTAGATTTCTTCCAATGCACCTTTTCTTTTTACATGATCAATAATGAAGCATCTACCTCCTTTTAAATTAAACACTTGGAGGTAATACTTTCCCTTGGAGGTATATACACATTACTGTCTTTACCAAGTCAATGTCGCTCAGATCTGGTTTCACCTTCCAGTTTGTAATGTACCGGTTCATAATTTCTTTGAAGTCTGAAATTCGGTTGAACTCAAACGTGGTCTCATCTAGCATCATTTCTGACTGACAAATTAAATAAATTGAATATGTTAGAATGTGTTTGGTAGAGAATGTAATATGTACGTATTAGATTGGAGTATGCTTAACTGAATGTGACATATTCATATAATAATAATTGTATTAAACTATATTCTACCTGAATGTATTTTGAGTTTACCATAAAATGTGTGTTAAGGAAAAGTCGTTTTGGTGCTTCAACATATTTGAATTCTTCTAGCTTGTTGAGTAATGCAGCCCAACAATCGATGATTAACCAATGTATGGGCTTGTTTATCTCAAAGTACCATGCTAAACCGATTGTTAGATGTTCAACTTCATCCATCTCCCATATTATTTCCCTGAAATAAGTATTATATTTTAAGGTGTTAGTCATTAATTCATAATTTAATACTATAATATTAATATGTTGCACTTACTCGACGTCTTTTGTTGTAGTTATTAGTGCTTGATAAAGGTTAAGCTCTTCTTTTTTCACCCCCACATCAACTTCAATTATTCTTTGGACATAAGGTGAGCATTTTTGTTTCGATATTTTCGGTTGTCGTTTTTGTTTGCCCTTATCTACGTTTGTTGGTTTTTTTTCAATGTTTTCCTGTTCTTCTTCAAGCTTTTCTGCTTCTTCATTCATCTTTCTTTTTTCTTCATTTGATTTTGCAGTGGCTTTCATGAGCATATCTTCAACTTCTTCCAATACACCAGGTTCTTCAAAGAATTGAGTTGATGAGAGACTATGTGTACTTTCCAAATTTTCAACCCTGATTGCAATTGGTGTAATGTAGCCTTCTTCATTCTCATTATTTATGTTCTCATTTTCTGGAGAGATGTGGTTCAAATGTTCTGGTTCTTGAATCACCACAAGTTCTTTCCCCTTCCCTTCATGCTCCGGTATTTCTTCTTCTGTTTCAGTTTCTTCATCTTGTACGTCATCGTTCTGAAATCTTTCTGTTTCCTCCTCCATTTCTTCAATTTTGAATTCCCTGTTAATTTTTATCTTCCAAGCCTTTAATGCTTCGCTATTTGGGTACTTCTCTATACCCTTTCTCAATACTCTTTCCAAGTTGTGTTTTTCTTTGAGAATTTCCTGGTATGAAATACCAAGTACTACAACAAATCCCTGTTGTTGAAAAAAAAGTATTTCATTTATCATTTTCAATAACATATGTAAATCCCTGTTGTTGAAAAAATTATTTCATTTATCATTTTCATTAACATATGTAAATCCCTGTTGTTGCAACAAATCCCTGTTGTTGAAAATAAACCCTGGTATGTAAATTTGACCATTTCATTCTCTTAGAATGACATATAATACGAGTTGTAAATCGCATTCTAAGTGAAGCTACTATTGTTATTCTCTAAGATTGATTAGTGTACATTGTTAACAGGCAAATTGCAATTTTAAATCATTTGTTTTATTACCATTTCAATATATATTTTCTGAGAATGACAGTTAATTTCATTTGTAATTCTATTTTAAGTGTATATGCATCTACAATAACATTGTATTATCTGACCATTCTCTATTTATACCAACTTAAATAGTTCGTACCTCCTCATCTTGGAATTCATAACAGCTATCATCTTCATCCTTATCACTATTCCCTGACTTTTCTTCAGATTCTTCACCATCTTCAACTCTCACAAAATGACCCTTTCCGAGGACATTATTCTCTATCTCGTAGTCTTCCACTTGTTTGATTTTGTCTCCTGTAATGTAGTTTATGAACGGTGTTCGTTTCCTGATTTTGGTTATGTTGGATGTGTTTATTGAAAAGATATATATCAACTGCAAAGCCATGGATATATTGTTAGTTCATTAATATTATTATTAAAATTTAATAATAATCCAAAATTACAGTAAATTCCATATTTCCTGGTTTTAAAGGTCAATTGTCAAATGTCAAATTCAAATGTCAAATATCATTCCCTGTTTTCAAATTACAGTAAATTCCATAGAATTTAATAACAGGGAATATGGAATTCAAAGGTCAAATGTCATTCCGTGTTTTTAAAGTTACTGTTATTCTCTGAGAATACAGAATTTTAAAAAAGGGATTATGGATTTTTAATAACAGTTTAATAAATATTCATAAATATTAATGAATGATACTTACCAGAAGAACTGTTATTGGTCCAGTGTAATAACACTTTGGGTCTTCTTTTTTCCAAAACTCCTTCCTTGTTTGTAAGCTTTGGAGGATATAGTTGCACCAGTCTATTCTTGAATAATCTTCAATTAGAACAAGCTTATCCAAAGCTTGAATGTTACTTGTACCCATTAGTTTTGATTCAACAAAAGTGTTTATAAACAACATCAGGAAGTTTAACCTAAACAATTGGTTATCAACATTTGATCTTTTAATTAAAGTTAGGAATGCGGTGTTAGAGTATTTCTTAGAAGGAAATTGGGCCTTCCAATCATTTAGCAATTTATCTTCTTGGTCACATGAGGGTAAGGTGTTTAAATTTAATCCTTCTTTTGAAATCCCTAACATGTCATGTATTCTCTCTTTTGTTATCTCTACCGCCCCATTCTCTAAGACTAATACATTTGACAAAGGCTCATAATGGTCTAGGAGGTAGTAATTGAGATTAGGTGCTGACTTATCAATGTTAACCTCCAACAGGCTACCTAATCCCATTCTATGTACTGCTTGTTTTTGTGTGCTTGATAAACTTTCCACTGCTTCTGAAAATTTAATTGGGGTCATTCTTGATTTGAGAACTCTTCCTTTGTCTGCAGTTACTTTTCTTTTCTTTTTCTTTTTCTTCACAGCATCATCTTCATTCTCATCATCGCTGCTAATCTTTTTAGACTTTCTTTTGCCACTTTTCTTGTTATCTTTTTCACAATGTGCTTGTTTTTCTATTTTTTTTCCATGCTTGTGTTTTTTAGGTGACATGTTGGTTTTCCTTTTGTCTTTGGTTTTTTTAACTGAGCTGACAACATCAATAACTTCTGTAGTTCCTGTAAAAACCAGTCATAACTAACAGTCAAACATATGCAAACAGAAGTTCAAACTATCAAACATTCTAAATACAATAAACAGGATTATACAGACAATAATGACAAGGATTATTTTATCTCATTCTTAGAGAGTAAAATATATTAGATAATGAGAAGAATGCAGACAATATACGTATTATCTTATCTCATTCTTAGAGAATATCAGACTTTTTATTATTTGAGAAGTACAAAAATGCATATTCTGTGTATATGCAATATGAGTTACTTATTAGAGAATAATAGACATTAGATAATTAGAAGAATGGAGACCATACATATATTATCTTATCTCATTCTTAGAGGATATGAGATTCTTCATTCTTTTACAAGTACAGGAAGGCATATTTTGTGTATATGTAATATCAGGTAATTATTAGAGAATCATAGACATTACATAATGAGAAGAATGCAGACCATACAGTTATTATCTAATCTCATTCTTAGAGAATATCAGACATTATATTGTTATAAATACACAGGAATGATATAAAATGTAATGAAACTGCATTTTTTGTAATCTGATGTTTATAGAATGATATAATTTATGTAATTGATGCTTACATACAATATATTATATTTATCTCATTCTTACACAAAGCCTTTTTTGTATAATGCCAGGAATGCAGACAATACACATGTTATCTAATATCATCATTATAGAATGACATGAATGCATACATTATATTATTAGAGAAGCATTATTAAAACATTACAGGAGTTTGTAGGCATGTTGATTACATTAATAACAAGAATTTGTAGGCTAATTCATTCTTATGCAAAAATGACAAGAATTCTTTTGACAGGAATGTAGTTTCTTTACATTAAATCCTTAGAGAATTAAAGAAATATAGGTATTCAATTTCATTCTCAAACAATATTATCGTTGTTGGTTTCCCTTTTCAAGACCTAAAGTACTTATACATTACTTTAATGGCTGAGAATATATTGACATTCATATTACTTTAATATGTAAAAAGGAGTATTTCATATTGTCAAAAGAATCACAGGATTAAGTCAAACGAACCATCGATTTTATGTATTCTCAAAGAATGCACAAAATTACTCAAAATTAGTAAGATGTTTTTGGAAAACCCTAATTTTTTTCAAACAATTACGGATTATTCAACCGGATCCCATGATTCTACAAACCCTAGTTTATAATTTACACATTATACATCAATTTTTTTAACATTCATTCTACATTCGCATGTTAATCGAGAAGGGTTTACAGAAATCATACGTTTTGGAGGTTTAACGAAGTCGTCGTCGTCTTCATCTTCATCAACAGTTACTGGATTCTCTATTGTGTTTGAGTACTTCAACGTCACATTCTCTCGTAATCGATGACTGCTTCTTCTTCCTGACATTGTCGATTCAACTTAAACTGAAACAAATGCAGGTATTGAATACTGATTTTGTTGCTCTATCGATCGTATTTTTAAACTATTCTTTGCGAAATGATTTGAATTGGGATTCTGTAATCGAAACTGAAAAAATCGTGGGCGTGATTGTAGGCTGTGTATCGAAGATTCAGTTCATATCGTGCCCGGGTTTTGATTTACATTTTTACCCTTTTTGTTGGTTTGTTATTAAGAAACCCGCGTATGAACGTTATTTAGAAAAATAAAATTGGTTTTTTTCTCAGCCCTTGATTATAATAATCTAAAGGCTCACATTAAGTCTTACAATAACACAATAATTAAGAAATTCATTTAATACTAACTCTATATATATATATATATATATATATATATATATATATATATATATATATATATATATATATATATATATATATATATATATATATATATATATATATATATATATATATATATATATATATATATATATATCCTATCCTAATAAATAAGAAACTCAAAGTGCCACATGTCATCTTCTAAGCCGTCTTGTACATATGTCATTTTTATAGAATTTTTGATTTTCTTTAAATAAAAATTTATTTGTCAGTTACTCTAAAGTCCTTAATTATCTTGTAACTCCTCAATTAAGTGTGGATAATTAATGACTATAATAGCATATTATGAATAATCAATTAAGTGTGAGAGAAAAAATTGATTGATTTGAGAAAGAGTAAATAAGGCTTTCGGATTTTTTAGTTATTTTAAAATAGGATTAACCAATC